>JAJJMC010010584.1:2781063-2851345 GCA_023531435.1 Papaver californicum
CGGGGGGTGGGTTCAACATTCGTCAGGCGTACCACGTAACCATGACTCCAATATAAAAATCTTATAATATAGAGGGGATCTGCTTCATCAGCATTGACGGTAGCAACCCAATCATTCACATCTACCATACAATGTAGATGCCTTTTCCTCCAATGCCTCGGGATTGGTGGTATTGTATAAGCTACGATAGTTTTGTTCGACCATGATTTACACTTCTCAAATTCATGCCTACAAATGTGGTCAACAACATATAAAAGTCTAGTAGTTTGCTTGTACCTAAGTTGCCTCATTACACGGTGAGGATTGTACATGACAAATCCTCATAGGTGAAACAACGGTCCATTATAAAAGGTAACATCGTTAGACCTTACGATGTAGTGTTTGACTTCTCTATCCTCCTTGTAATTAAGGATTAAATACTACCTTATCGACCATTATCGCGTCTGAAGTCAATCTCATTTCTATCAATCGTTTATTATTACCTGGTTTTACCCTCCCCCCCCCTGAACTGGTGGTATCTAAGAGATCTAGGATGTCCTCGCTCCCAATCAGCATTTATGGTCAAGTATTTCAGATCCGTGAACAATATTGGGAAATGCTCATACTCCCAAACCTATATAAGATCATAGAGTATATAAGGATTAACATGTTATTAACATAACTGAAAAAAAAGTACAACAACAATTAAATTATTCATAAATTACTTGGAGGAGATTCATACTCCCGATAAATTAGTTCGCGGTCGCCTTAGAGGCCTTTCACATCTCTCCCAAAAAATGTGCAACCATTGCAGTTCCAACGAATAGGTGCGAACCTCTTCCAAAGTAGGTGCGGACTTCAACATTCTTCAGGCCACGTAACCATGACCCCAATATTCAAATCTTGTAATATAGAGGGGATCCGCTTCATCACCATTGATGGTAGAAACCCAATCATTCGCATATACCATACAATGTAGACGCCTTTTCCTCCAATGCTTCAGGATTGGTGGTGTTGTATAAGCTGCGACAGTTTTGTTCGAGCTTGATTTACACTTCTCAAATTCATGCCTAAAAATATGCTCAACAACATATGAAATTCTATTAGTTTTCTTGTACCTAAGTTGACTCATTACACGGTGAGTATTGTACATGACAAATCCCCATGGATGAAACAACGGTCCGTTGTAAAAGGTAACATCGTGAGAGCTTACGATGTAGTGGTCGACTTCTCTATCCTCTGTGTAATTAAGGATTAAATACTACCTTATCGACCGTTATCGCGTCCAAATCCAATCTCATTTCTATCAATCACTTATTGTTACCTGGATTTACACCCCCCTTGAACTGGTATCTAAAAGATCTAGGCTGTCCTCGCTCCCAATCAGCACTTGTGGTCAAGTATTTCAAATATGTGAACAATGTTAGGAAGTGCTCATACGCCCAAACCTATACAAGACCATAGAGTATATAAGGATTAACATGTTATTAACATAATTGAACAAAAAAATACAACAACAATTAAATTGTTCCTAAATTACTTGGAGGAGAGTCATATTCCCTACAAATTGGTTAGCGGTCTCCTTATAGGCCTTCCACATCTCTCCCAATAAATGTGCAACCACTGCAGTTCCCCACGGATAGGTGCGGACCTCTTCCAAAGGATCCAACAACTACAGGAAGTTGGCATTCATCCGGTTTCCACTAGTGTCAGGGAAGATCCCCGTGCCCAAGGTGTATAACATATATGCAGCGGTTGTACGAGAAATATCTTCGGGATCCAATCTTCCTTGGACTTGTCTCTCGAGTGTCCCTCCAAAGGTTTCCTTGAAAATCAAAAGTTTGAACATTTTCACATTATGGGGACCAACAACGTGGAAACTTTGTTTTGAAGTCTCGACGTCCCAAACGAACAACTTATTGGTCAGAACATACAACTGGGCCCTTTACAACTCCTTGTCGTGATTTCCTTCACGAACAACTTTACCTTGCACATGAAGACCTAGAATTTATTTAGCACCATCGGGGATCACAGTCACCTCGCTACAGGGGAAATGCATGGTATCGGTTTCTCCGTAAAACCGCTCCAGGTAGTAATTTATCGTGACAACATCATAAGCTACGTAATTTATAACCGCGGGTAACAAACCATATTCTTCAACTAGGATTCTAGCACCTTCATTATTTTTTTCCAAATCCCAAACAGGCATCGATTGGTGTGGGCAAACACGTATTGCATCCTTGTGATCCTACAAAAAAATAACACAATATGAATAAACAATCATTAAATTACTAATACCAAAAATAAGACATAAGGTGGATAATCTTGCATATGTTGAATAGATAGAATGAGCCCACGAGTCTTTGTAACCAAATAACAAATCTTTCTCTTCTGGTTCACCCCAGAATTTTCCATCTCCATGATCAGGTAACATATCATCAGGATGAGGAATGCGGCTCTTTTTTTAATTTTTTATTCTTTTTTCTTAGACTCCTCCCTCAACCCTTTTTGCAGTAGGACCTTGAACACCTTCATCCTCCTCCTCCTTCTCCCGGGAATGATGAGTTGGTCGCATATATCCTTTAATGGGTTCACGGATTGTTAGTACACTCCGGTCCTTCAGGGCATGTTTGGTGCCTCTTTTTCCATCACCCAAACGTTCACTACACCCATTACGAGGAGGAATGGACTCAGGAGATGCAAAGGGAGTATTTCCTTTTGAAGTGCCAACTTCCTTGACAACCTTTTTAGGTTTTTTCTTAAGATCCAGAGCTTCCTTTCGCTTTCCTTTGGATGTATTACCTTTTGAAATAAATGTTCAAACAATCCATTACACAAAAAAAAAATCATCATGTTATAACACACGGTCGGCATTGCATAAAGTACGTACAACACAGAATATACAACAATCGGCAATGTTATTTATAATTCGACAATGGCAACCGATGAAACAAAAGTTTCAGAAAACAAAATTAAACAATCATCATTGATGTTTACTGCAGTCCAACTATACCGACTCTAAAGTATATATTTTCTATTAGACTATATGTCGGCATTGCTAAGACATATACAAAAAATACCGAAAGTACACATTTTGTTAGTAGAGAATATAGAAGGTCAATCGGCATTGTTATAAAAAACGTCGATCATACCGACAGTTCACATAAAAAAATTCCTTTAACTATGGCTAGGGAAGAGGGTATGGTATTCATAGTGATAACTCAAGATATCAATGCCGACAGTCACAGTCGGTATTGCATTCATCTAACATTCTATGCTGACTGTAACTCTGTAACTGAAATTCCAGACCTAATTTTTCAATCTAACCTATTTTATTGAGTTCAAATTAATGAAAACACTAAATAATCGATTGGGGATCACTTACTTTCTCATCAGAGCTATTTATCTAAGTAGTTGATCGCATGAATCTTCTTCTTCTTCTTCTAGTCGATTTGCGATTGCGCCTAATTTATCTTTAGGCTTTTTGTTACGCTGCGGCCGCGATTGTAAGATCATCAATAGGTCTAAAACATTGTTTCGTTTATGTCATTTTTATATATCGAATTAATCGACGAAGAAACTTTGTATTCGACGATGAAACAAAACGGTTATGGAGAGAAGGAGGAAAAGAAAGTGGAGGGATGGAATCGGTTCTGTTTTTTTTTTTTTTACAATTAAAATTAGGGTATACTTGTAAGGATCCACAACCAAGTCAGTACCATTTGACTGACCAAATAACGAATACCGTGTAATGATTTAATTAATTAGATTGAAACATTTAAAATGATAATAAAAAATTACGAATAAAAAATAGTGATAATGATAATAATAGAAATATTTAAAATAAAAATCTCATGAACAAGTTATAAGAATTATTAATATTTTATTCAATAACGTAATAATTTAAGAAATAAATCAATTTACATAAACATATGAATAAAATAACAATAATAGTATTTGATTGATAATTGTAATATTAAATTTATCTAAGATGATATTTGGTTAATAATTATATAATAATAATTAATAGAAGTTTAATTTACGTTAATAATGAAATTGAAAATTTATTTAGTTATATTATAATTTTGTGTGATATTAAATTTAGATTATATTAAATTAAAATAAAGGTCGAATATTCAACAAAAGATAGTATGTATAGGTTCAACTGATATACAATATTTTTAATTTCAATCTTTATATTCTTTTCAAAGTCATCTTAGATGAATTTAAATTTCGCGTTTTTATAAGTATATATAAGTTATACTTACACCAAGATAAAGAAACGTTCTTCTCGTTAAGATGGGAAATTTTGAAGACTAGAATGACGGATTCTAATTTTCGAGGATGAAAATTTTATAAAGTGGGTAGAATGTAAGGATCCATAACCAGGTCAATGCTATTTGACTGGCCAAATAACGATTACACTGTGTAATAACTTAATTAATTAAACTGAAACAATAATTATATTAATTAATAAAATAATAATATGAATATTATTTCACTTTGGTTAGCTCGATTTGACTTTGAGATTAACTGACCTAAACCCTAATTTAAATCATAATTAACTAATTACAGTTTTAACTGAGTGGCTAATTATTATCCTAATTATTAACTAATCCTTTAGTTAATTAATAGGTGTAATGGGAGTGTAAGAATATATTTATATTTTAAATTTGAGTTTAATTCGGTGTGGATTATCATTCTCTTGTTACAAGCTTATCCTTCTCTTTTCTTTTGTCTAATAGTAAGCTGGCGTAGTTATGATAGTTAAAGGGGAAGAATGAGGTGGAAGAAAGAATAAGAAGGTAGTTAGTAGAATAGTTTGTTTTTTTTAAAGAAATTCATATAAAGAATTATAAATAGAGAACAAGAGATAATAGATTAGTATTCAAAGAATATGGAAGTAATGAGAGTGAGATAGAAATCAAAGAAACTATAATAGATAAAGGATAATAATGATTTAAGATGATAGTATTGATGAACATGGAATTGATGGTAAAGATGGCGATAGTAATGGTGATTATTAAGATGAAGATATGTTATAGTTGACATGGGATGATTAAACATCATTAAATGATGAAGTTAGTAAATATTAACAACGATCGATTCAAAGGATGAACCAGTAGATTGTGGATCTCGAGGTAGACATAGTTTTTCATCAAATGAGGTGGGAACTCTTGTAATCTTCTTGTAATCGTTAAGTTTTTTTATCAGCGAACATGATGTGTCTTTACTACCTTTGAGTATATTTTTGTGTATATTGTGTGATATATGCTGTGTGTTTTTCTCGCAAGAAGTGTCTGTGGTTCCCCCACAGATTCTTGCTAAGTTGAGTATGATGACATTTTTCATCGTTTGAATATTATTAGTAAGGCAACATTATTCACCGTTTCAATATTATTATTAGGACGACATTCTTCACCGTTACACAGTGTATATAATATTAATAGTAGGGCGGTATTCTTCACGTTTCAATATTATTTAGTAGGGCGGCATCCTTCCCCGTCTCTATATTATATATACTATTTTATTTTGGGGAAATCGCTCGTGTGCATATTATTCTTGATTGTCTAACTATCTGATCTTGATGGTAATATCCAGAATCATGGTTTGTATAAGCACTCTATGTGGATGGTGTTCTTATTATTGATTGGGGTTGTTATAGCGTCGCTTTCTTCATTGAGTAGGGCGAGGTTAGGATAACACTCTGCTTTTTAAATGCTTAAATTGTTGAATACGTTAATTTATTATTGTCTCTTTACATTATTGTTATTTAGAACTGTAAAATATGTTAGTGATTACTTGAAAGTTGTATGTTTCCACTGAGCACCCTTCGGGATGATGTTCTCACTCGTTTCCACTTAAGTTTCAGTTATCATAAGAAATGGTGCAGTGAAGATATCCGTTTTCGTAGCTTAAAGTTTTAGCGATCTAGTGACGTTTGTGATTCATTTTATCTTATGTATATTTGGTGTATATATATTGTAAAATATTATACATTATTATATTATATCACACTAAGAAGATTTCCATTTTTAATTATCAGAGTGGATGGGTTTTAGTTTATAGGATTATTATCTAAATTGATAGTTAAGATTTCTTAATGTGTCAATGTTAGATAATCTCCTGATTAGTTAGTACTTAGATTTTGGATCATCACAATAATGTATTTGGGTTAGTTATTAAGATTATTAATAAAGGTTATTTTGGTAATTTTACCACTAAAAAAATACTTAGCATATTTTCTAGGTTGGTCCAATTCAAAGTATCCCCCAATTTGTGAAGGTATTCCATAATTAAAAGTTTAAAATTGGGGGAGGGGGTTCCCTGGCTAATTTAAGGCCTACCAAATTTTTCCCCACCTAGACAAAAGGATAACAACTAGTCAATTACCATCACTAGTCAAAATTATGTTTATATTCTTTTTTTTTTGAGTGGTGAGCAAATAGAAGACACATTTTTTTGTGCAAAGGAGGAGACAAAACATAAAAAGAAGACACAAGGGGAAAATTAGCGTATCTTATTCATTTTCTTTTCTCCTTTAAGTACACAAAACAAAGAAGAGACGGAGTTAGTGTTAAATGTTTTGGTAGCAGAAGAGGAAGTACACCATATGTCAAGCATGAAGAGACAAGCACATGCACAATGACACCTAAAGTGGTCAGCCACTTTTATCACTACAATATATTCATAATACTTGCAATCTATTACCATTTCTCCCAAATCCGATCACAAACTGAAAGAAATAAACAATTCAATCCAAAAAAAAAAATTAAAATTTTTTAAAAGTTTAAATATTTTTGGATTCAAGAACACTCAACAAGACACTTACACGATGACTGATTGTTCTTGATCCATCAAGAACATCAACCAATAATCGGCATATGTTCTTCATTTTTATGACCGATCGTTCTTGATGTTCTGGATCCATGAAGAACATCAATCTGGAATCGACATACATTTTCATTTTTATGGTTGAATTATCATAATCGGTGGATACAATCCTCCACAAGTGTCGAATGATAAAAAAATAAAAATCCATAGTTTTCAGCATAAAAATACGTCCATCATTGGTGGATAAGGTTTCCCACATGTGCTGATTGTATAAAAATCAAATTCAAGAGTTTTTCTGTAAAAAAAAATCCCAGAATTGGCTGATATAAATCCACTTATCAGCCGATTGTAAACTTGACATTTTCTTTGTTGTTGTGATCATAACTTCTTCGTCTTACGTCGGAATGACCTCATTATTTTTTCGTTGAACTCATACTTTCATTATCTATAAGATAAATCTAATAATTCATGGATTTAGAAAACTTTAATTTGGTCTTGGATCCATCTTTGCATGTAGTACTTTAATTCCTTGGATGTTTTGTAGTACTACATACAAAGATGGATCCAAGACCAAATTGAACTTGTATAATCCTAGAATTCTTGCTATATATTATAGATAATGAAAATATGAGTTCATATCAAAAAGAATAAGGTCATTTCGACGTCGGACAAATAATTTATGAGCAAAACAATTAAAGAAAATGTCAAGTTTACAATTGAGTGATAAGTGCATTTATATCAGCAGAATTTGTTTTGTTTTTTTTTTGTTTTTTTGCAGAAAACTCTTGATTTCTAAGGGGTTTTTTGCACACTGGGGGGGGGGGGGGGGTTCCCTAGATAATTTAAGGCCCACCTATTTTATTTGAGGCCTACCAAATTTTTTCCCACCTAGACAAGAGGATAGAAACTATTAAATTACCCTCACTAGTTAATATTATGTTTATATTCTTATTTTTTTTAAGTGGTGAGAAAAAAGAGACAAAAAATTTTGTGCAAAGGAGGAGAGAAAACATAAAAAGAAGACACAAGGGGAAAATTAGTGTATCTTATTCATTCTCTTTTCTCTTTTAAGTACACAAAACAAAGAAGAGATGGAGTTAGTGTTACATGTTTTTGTAGTAGAAGAGAAAGTACACCATGTGTAAAGCATGAAATGACAAGTACACGCACAATGACACCTAAAGTGGTCAGGCACATTTGTCACTACAACGTATTCATAATACTTCCAAGCTATTTCCATTTCTCTCAAATCCGATCACAAATTGGAAGAAAACAAAATTCAATCCAAGAAAAAATTATTTAAATTTTTTGAAATTTTGAACTTTTCTTGGGTTCAAGAACAATCAACAAGGCATTTACACGATGGCTGATTGTTCTTGATCCATGAAGAACATCAATATGGAATCGACATACATTCTTCAATTTTATGGCTGACTGATCACAATCGGTGGATACAATCCTCCACAAGTGTCGACTGATAATTTTTTTTTAACAAACCATAGTTTTCTGCATAAAAATACGTCCATAATCGGTGGATAAGTTTCCCCACATGTGCTGATTGTAAAAAATTAAATTCAAGAGTTTTTCTGCAAAAAAAAATTCCAGAATCGGCTAATATAAATCAACTTATATCCGATTGTAAACTTGACATTTTCTTTGCTGTTTTGATCATAACTTCTTCGTCTGTCGTCGGAATGACCTCATTATTTTTGCGTTAAAATCATAAATTCATTCTAGTATGTAGTACTTTGGTCTTGGATCCATCTTTGCATGTAGTACTTTAATTCCTTGGATGTTTTATAGTACTACATACAAAGATGGATCGAAGACCAAATGGAACTTGACTTAATCCTGGAATTATTACCTAAATCTTGTACATGATGAAAATATGAGTTCAAATCAAAAAGAATAAGGTCATTCCGACGTCGGACAAAGAAGTTATGAGCAAAACGGTTAAAGAAAATGCCAAGTTTACAATTGGCTAATGAGTGCATTTATATCAGCCGAATCAGGGATTTTTTTAATTTTTTTTGCAGAAAACTCTTGAATTTGAGGTTTTTACAATCGGCACACTGGGGAGCCTTATCCACAGATTATGGACGTATTTTTATGCAGAAAATTGTCGTTTTTGAGTTTGTTTGTTTTTAACAATTGACAGTTGTAGAGGATTGTACCCGCCGATTGTGATCAACCGGCTATAAAAATGAAAAACGTTTATCGATTCTGGATTGATGTTCATCATGGATAGAGAATATCAAGAACAATCGTCCATAAAATTAAAGAACATATGCCGATTGTTGGTTGATGTCTTCATAGATCAAGAACATCAAGAACAATTGGCCATCGTGTAAGTGCCATATCGGCCGATTATTCCAATTTGTTTTCAGAATTTCAAAGTTATTAAATCAAAATTTTCATCTTTTGATGATCACTCAACACTTGTGAATTTCACATCTAACACGATTATTTAATTACTAATTGAATTAATAAATATTAATTAATCAAGGATAAATAAACCATTAACAAAAATAGTTGGATAAAGGGTTTTTCATTTTACTTCACAATGTCCTTTTTTAACCTTTAGTGGTAAGCCTCAAATTAGCTATGTTTTTTTAACAAATCTCTTGACTTAAATCTTTTTACTTAATGTTTTACTTAATTTCTTAACCATCAGATGCAAATGTATGGACGGTGAAGAATAATATGAGATTTTAAAAAAACAAGGGAGTTATTATCAACCATCCCTCCACTTGGATTCGATGGTGGAAAAATTGAGTAAAAAGTTGTCATAAAATTTAAGTTAAGGGATCCGTTCCATCTTTTTTTTCTTCTCTATGTTGGGGAAAAAGATAGTTAGGTCGAGAATTTTTTGGGTTACAAGTTTCACTAACAGTATCCAGATGCATTTGATGCTTTCTAGAAACCTTGGACCATCCTTGTGTGAGTCTAATAGAGAAAAATCATGTTAGATCTTGTAAAAATTGACGTTGTCAACTAATCACTCCTCTTAAAAGATATTCCCTCCGTTTTATAAAAGTTGAACTATTTACTTGATTTAATTAGGATTGTCAAACAAGAAGAAATATGATCATTTTGAAGTAAATTAAAAAACCCGCTAACCAAATATTTTTATTAATAACAAAATTATCCTTGTTTAATTAGTTTTGTTAATTAAACTATATCATATTAGATTATATAAACTAAATCTACAGATGACAATTAGTATTAAAATTAAGTTGGATTTTTATTTTAAAGTATCGAAGAAGAACAAGAATAGGTTTTTATTTTTGGGTGGGGGGACGTTATGAGTGATTCTAGTCTTACAATTGATGCTAGAGAAACTTCTAATAACAAAAATGATTGTGTGGATGGTAGTGTTAACTTAAATTGTCAAATGGATTAGGTACAATATGTTTATTGATTAATACATGAAGACGAAGATGAGGGTACAAATGAAGATCCCAATGCCCAAAATACTTAGGTAAACTACTAATAATATACGAATGGTTGATTTGCTGGTTAAATTCGTAGAATCATCGTAAGAATACAAAGTTATAGGATAAAAGTCGTCAAGTTCAGGAGGTTAGAAGCATGGTGACTCTTTTAAGTCGGAATGGTTTTATTTTATACCATCACGACTTTTCATATAATATTTCCAGGATATGAGAGAGTCGTCGTGGTCGAAAAAATTACCCCGATGACTCTTAACTAAGGGTCGTCAAAGTTTTATTTACAATCCATGACGATTCTAGTACCAAATTCTTTGTCCGAAATTCGTTAGAATTGTCATGGTTTGTATTTATCGGCCTTGACAAATTCTAACTAATTATTAGGGATTCAACACTGAAGTCGTCATGGTATTTTTTATAGACCATGACGACTTCTGTTGGGAATGTTTGATTTTGAATTTTATGATTGTAATTCACCAAAAGGAAAAAATACCATATTTCATAGCATTACAACGAAGGAAAAGTCTAACATAGATCAAAACATTACATTTAAATAGTTAATCTAGGTTAAAATCCAAGCAATTGATAGCATTCATGATGCTTAAACTCTTTGTCATGGACAAGCTCATTCGGGCAAGATCCGGAGTTCTCTGAAAAACCAAATGAATAATAAGTTAGCATTTTTCAAATATGATTTAGTTAACAACATATTAAGATACTTACGCGTATCCCAAGCAATTGATAGGGTAAGTTTCCTTTACGTCAGACAATACCCTTTTAAAATCATCTAATTATTTAAAGAGCTTTCCGAATCTTTTCTTAATGAGTTTGAATGATCTTCCATTTCGATTACCGTCTAACGCCACAAAAATTATAAATATACGGTTCTAAAAGAATCTGAGGTTTGATCTAAGTTAATGTCTAGATTTTCGTCATGCTTTGTGATCGACACCCACGCTCTACCAATGATAACATCTTCTTCAGTAGTGTAGCGAGCAACCATGGTTATTTTCTGGATGAGGAAGAAATAAGAAATAACTTAAAACTTGAAAAATTAATATTTGGTCCTTTTATACAAATTAAAGACCCAACGACTAGATTATTCAAAAAAAAAAAATTAGTCGTTGAGATACCCTCGAATTGGTCAAAGTCAGCATATGCAATAAATGTTGTGGAGTCGTTATGGGCCGAATTATGCAGTTTAACGACTCTAACCGACCAATGGAGAATAAAACTTGGAGTCATCATAGTCTTATTTATAAAACATGACGACTCTTTAAGCAAACTCTTTGTCTTAAAATCTGGTTGAATCATCATGGTTTGAACCTATCGACCATGACGACTCTATCTCTATGTTATAAAATAAGTCTATAATTCGTCAAGGTATAATTTAACGATCATGAAGACTCCATTTGAGTAGATAAAAAAAACACCAGAGTCTTCATGTTTGTTATTATAGACCATGACGATTTTTATTAGGAATGCTTTGATTTTGAATTTTACGAGGTTTTGTAATAACATTTCATTGAAAAGGAAAAAGAATAACATATTTTATAGCGTTACATCGAAGGAAAAGGCATAATATGCTTTGAGAAAATGATTTTCATTAAATTGAAAATGCATTATATTAGGATTTTTCATAGCATTTTCATGGAAAAAACATTACACTCGGAAGTATATTATAGTAAAAATTAAATCATGGTTCATCCTAGGTTGAATATTGTAATATCTTTCCGCAAATCGTAGCATTTCATGTGATTAAATATTTTTCCTTTAGCTTCTAAATATCGGAAACAATTCATTTCTTTCTGAAAAAACATATGATACTAAGTTAGTTCATAAGTGAGTATGACTAGGAAATTTTTTTTAAAAGGATTTTCTTGAAATAATAAATAACTAGACATTCACTTTTGTATCAACGTGCATTGTTGGATAGGCGTCCGTAACCAAATCCAGATGTTTTTCAAAACCTAGGCACGCACGATTTATAATATTGAATCTACGCCTAGTCCCTTTAAAATTTCTTCCATTTTGGTTACCGTCTAATGCAACAAAGACTATAAATACACAGTCCCAAAATTCCTCATCGATTTTATTTGGATCTGTTTGAGATACAAATCTAAACAACATATTATCGCCATGACTTGTGACCGACTTACACGTTCGATCTCTGGAAACATCTTCTCTTTTCATTAAGAGAGTAACCATATATTTTTTTTGTTTTTTGGATGAGGAAGAAATAAGAAAGAATTTGACATGTATTATATGTTAAAGGCAAAAGAAAATGGTACAGGGTTAGCTCCCGGAATTTCCAATTCGATGTTGGAATATGACAATGTCACCTGCACAGCCTTCAGGGAACGTTATTGGCCTGAAACCGATACGTTTCATCTCCCATTCGGCGAGATGACAATAACGTCGGATGATGTCAAGTCAATTCTTGGCTTACCAGTTGAAGGAAAAGCTGTGTATGAAGATTTTGACAACAACATATCTTGGAGTGATCTATGTGTCCTTGTCAAAGATACACTTGGATGGGAGAAGGCAGAAGCCGAATCAGATTTTAAATTGGCTGCTGGAGATAAACCGTGGGTAGCAACGAATAAAGGTTTGAGTATGACCAAGAAGATCTTGTTGCGTAGTCTGAGGGAGAAGTTTGGAGGAACCCTGCAGTTGGAAAAGGATGGGGTCGTCATAGATGAAACCAGAGCTATGTGTATAGCCAGGGAGAATCTGCTATATATGCTCGGCACCATCTTCTTTGCTAACAACTCAGGAAACAGGGTCAACACTCACTTTCGACAGTGGTTGACGGATCTCCAGAAGACGCATGAGTATTCATTGGGAACTGCCATTCTCGCTTACCTACTTGCCAACCTTAGAAAAGCTTCGAGGGTTAGAGGAACTGAGATTGCCGGGAATACTGGTCTTCTTCAGGTAATTTAATGTTGGAATTTCAATGTTTAAATTCAGATTTTTTATTGCGCATTATCTTATATTAATATTTATTATCTTCATAGGCATGGGTCTATGATAACTTTCCGAGCCTGGCTCCTAAGACGGAGTGGAGCGGTGATTTTACTGGACCTACCGGAAAGAAATTCATGTTCACCGGTACTCAGTCAAAGCATAAAGAAGTGCAGATAGCAACGATGAGAAGTCAACTTGATGCTTTCACCGTTGAAGATGTTGTTTTTGATCCTTATGTGAAGATTGACATAGATGATGATGGAGTAGTTGAATATTTACGTCAATTATCAAATGTGTCTGGCTACAACGGGCCTTTGTACCATCCGTTTGGGTTCGTGATGTGCAACCCCCATCGAACTCTCCGCCAATGTGGCTATGTCCAAACCAAGGTAACACACGAAGCCTTTAAATTGTGCGTGAATGGCTCCATGATCGAAGGCCCAAGCATCGTGCTCAACTACATCCCAACGCCTTCGGTCACAGTTTGGAACAACCGCCATCAACCGGAATACCAAATCCAAAGGGAGGAGGTAAATCCATCTCCGGACACAAAAGAGGCTGAAGAAGATTACTTGGATTGGTATCGCCATTTTAGTCACCCAAATATCATTAACATTCATCCAGAATCTATGAGAATACTTGAAAGGGGTCAAGGAAACAACACAGAAGATGGTGTCATGGATGTTTGGAAAAAAGCATATTTCAATTTGGTACGTAAATTACTTTTGTTATTAATGTTTTTAAGATTTATTACTAAAGACTCAACCAACATTTATTTTCATATGTGAATAGAAAAATAAGGTAAAAAAGAAAACACTTGCATTGGCAGAGTCTATGACTTCATGCCTAAGTAGAGGTGATGTGATGACGTTTGACCAATTAAAGAAACTGTAAGACAAAATTGGGAAGCTTCATGAAGCAGACGAAGATAAGACGGTTCGAAGCTTAAAGAGGAGTAGAGCCGGTACAAGAGATGCGACTACTAGACGAAAAGAGCCGCAACCTAGTGACGAAGAGACACATGATGAAGCCGGGGATATGCAACGTGGTGCTCGTACTCGTGGCGGTCGTGTTGGTGCTCGTACTCGTGGCGGTCGTGCTGGTCCTCGTACTCGTTATCCTTCGACCAAAAAAAGAGTTCGTCAAACTGATCGACATACCCCTCCTCCTTCTCCCTAACTCTATGTTTATTATAACAATAGCGTCAAACTAAGGTTGTTTTTTTTTTGTGGGTGTATTATAACTTTAGTTAGAATATATGAGAAAGTTTTTATCTTAAATTTGTCTAACTAAATTTTATGTTTTATTTACAAAAATTTCAAGTTGGAAACCAAGCAAAGAAGAAATCAAGTCAAAAAACAAAACAAATGATTATTTACGGTTGGGTTTTGGCTGAAAACCCAACCGTAAAACTGTCAATATGAAAAAATATCAGTTTTACGGTTGGGTTATTGAGTCAAAACCCAACCGTAAAACTGACTTTTTTTTCATGACATTCAATATGATATTCAATTTTACGATTGGGTTGGAAAGCCCAAACCCAACCGTAAATATTCCTGGATCATTTAAAATTGGATTCTAGTAATTGTGTTTTTTCGGTTTTTGTTTGTTTGAATGACCTAATTTACCTTCAATCTAATTAAAATGATTGAATAAGTTTAAAAATTTGATTTGTAAACCCAAATTTCACCTTAAACTCAATGCTCCAAAGGATGTTTTACTGTTGGGTTTTCAGCCAAAACCCAACCGTAAATATTTCTGGACAACTAAAATTTGGATTCTAGTATTTGTGTTGTTTTCGGTTTTTGTTTGTTTGAATGACCCAATTTACCTTCAATCTAGTTAAAATAATTGAATAAGTTTAAAATTTTGATTTTTAAACCCCAATTTGACCTTAAACTCAATGCTCCAAAGGATGTTTTACGGTTGGGTTTGGGAAGCCCAAACCCAACCGTAAATATTGACTGAAATTGTCTGGAAGTAAAACTAAAATTGGTATTTACGGTTGGGTTAGATTGTCAAATCCCAACCGTAAATCATCCTGGATAGGAAAACTTTTTTTTTGAAGATTAGTTACGGTTGGGTCCAATGCTAAAACCCAACCGTAAAACTGTTATAATTTGGTGTTCATCCATGAAATTACGGTTACGGTTGGGTTGGGAAGAACACCTAACCGTAAATGGCGTTTACGGTTGGGTTCGACATGAAAACCCAACCGTAAAATTCTCTGAATCACAAAAAAAAATTATATTTTTTTACGTAATTTCATCAAATTTGAGCCATAAAAAGACCAAGAGTTTAAGTTAGAGGTATACCTCACTACTCTGGTTGAGTGAATCAAAATTTAGGGTTTCTAGAAAAAACCTAAAAGATTTCATTTCATTTCTTCTACTTTTCTTCCCACCAAACCAAAAAACGAAAAATTTGATTTGATTTGATTAAGTTTAAGATTATTTTAGATTAATTATGATTAGCCTAATCTATTAGCTAATTAATTTTACTAATATTTACTAATCAGGGGTAGTTTAGCCATTATAAAAATATCATGGATAAAGGGTTTTTAAAATTCACTTTAAATATCCCTATTTCGTCTTCACATGGATAACCCCTCTATCAATACTGCAGCCTCTATACAAGGCTTCTAAAGAAAAGAACCGTGGTGGTGGTGAGGATACGTCCCACTTTTCCTATCTTACACTTTCGATTAGTCTCCAGGGACTTCGCACGAGCTTGAATTTCAATTAGTCTTTCTCTGCCTTACAGTTTCCGTGAGATAGAATAGATGTGCACAAATTGTTAACTTGATAGCCAACAACTAATTAAGCTCTGCCTTTTTTCGGTGCCGTGGGCAGCGATATTAATTGACTTCGTCAATCGTCAATTAAATCTCTACTTTTTAATCGTTTATTGTACCGGTAATCGGATTTTTTTATAGTTCATATAAAATGTCTAAACCAAATATATTAAGTAAATAAGGAGGAATAGCCAGCACAAATATGGATATAATTGTACCGCACTAACGTGCTTATCACATACTATAAAATATAAACATTAGGAGTCGTCATGTTCATGTTAGAATTAAAAATGGATTTCTTACTTAAAATTAATTTTGTTACTTAATATATCTTATAGGGACCTAGGGTCACTAGTCCAAATTTGGGGTGAAAAAATAGAGCCACTATTTTCACTTCTTAGTGAATGAGAAACCTTTGGTTTGTCCCATATTAGGCAAACCAAGGAGAAAGTTTATCTTTATTACCACAAATGTTCTATATAAGGAAAAAGAACTAGTGGATTGGATATGGACTTAGGAAATGGACTAGTGGGCAAATGCACACATGTGCGGTGTTTCGCACCGAAGCACCGCGGGCTTGCGGAGCTTGCCTGTGCTTTTGCGCGAGCCTTGGTCCAACCGTTTTATATTTTAATTCTATACATTAAATATTTTATCGTTTTGTATTTATAAAATTAAATCAGGTTTAATAAACAAAATCTTTTAATTAAATATCTCGAATTAAATATGTTTAATTAAATGAATTTTGACCGTTTGAAAATTCAACAGTCTTCTTCTTCTTTAAAAGAAAAACAAAAGTCAGATTTTTTCTCACCCCAGTCGCAGCCACTGACCTGACGACTTTTCCCCTCTTCTTGCTTTGTATGCGCACTAGTTTATTTTTTCATTTTCTTCTACCGTTAAGTTCACAAAGGGCCAACGAGTCTTGCTAACTAGGTTGGTATCAGGTGGTTTTATCCTGGATTCGATTTTTCATCTCTAAAGTATAGCAACATCTTTCTAAAGGTGTACCTGAAAAATATCGAGTTAAGGGCAGTCTGTTGAACAGGCGACTCCATCTCTCTGTGCTTGTGTGATTGTCTGAAGTGTGTTATGTGTTCTAACCCTTAACTCTTTTCAAGTTTCTATTTTGGTTTGCTTACTGTTACAGGAATTTTATCCAATAGTTCCAAGTTTAACAGGTTAACGTCTCTGAAAGAACATAAAATATAAGCACCATAAGTCATCATGTTCCATATTTATCAGTTGACGACTCTGACATGAGTCATCATGGTCATATCTATTTACCTCCACGACTCTTGTAGCAAACTCTCTGTTTGAAAAACTTCAAAAGTGTTCATCTTTAAATCTATCTACCATGATGACTCTTAATTGCTATTTTCTCCATTATTTCTCATAATTAATAGAGTCGTCATGGTCTGTAATTATCGACTATGATGATTCTAGTAGCAAAACTCTTTGTTCAAAAATCTTCAAAAGTAATCGTTGTTTAAACCTACATACCATGAAGACTTCTAATATGTTATTTACCACAATATACCTCAGTTCCAAGAGTTGCCATGGTTATTTATTCATCTTGACGACTTTTACCTTGGTGTTTGTAAAAGCAATCTTGCAACTGATTTCTTTGTAGGTCGTAATAGCGGAACAACCGGATGATCAACCCGAACACGTATCTCAGCTAAGACCAGATACTTCCCATCATTATATGACCGAATTTTTATGTTACCTACTATTTTCTTGGTATATGTTTTCAATTTATTTGATTATCTTTCTCATGAAAATGTAATTTGTTTAATGTAGACATGGGAAACTAAGAAGGAGGCAAAGGAATGGGCCGTGGCGAGGGAAAAAGAGGAAATCTGTATGTTGGTTCAAAATAACTAAACCCATAATAAAAGGTTCGGCATAATTTGCGAGTGAGGCTGCAAGCATGTAAGTCATAAAAAAAGGATTATAAGTATGTGAAGAAGATGATGGGGGTCTACAAATGTAATACAAAGAAGTGTGGTTCCCGTTTAAGATTGTATTCAAACCTAATTATGAAGGTACTGAATGAAGATTATGGAGTATTGCCAATGGTTTTCATAACCATTCGTCACCCAAAAGTCTTCTTGGACACTCTGCCTGCGCAAGGTTGAAATCACACGAAATAAAGACGGTCCAGAAGATGAGGGGAAGTAGACCAATTAAGATCCTCAATAAGATAAAGGGGAATAATAAGAATAACTTTCTACAATTTCCAAATTTTACGCTGCCAAATCATTGCTCAAAAGAAAGGAATGGGATATGAGATAAATTATAAAAAATATTTGTGGTTAACAGATAAAGAAGGCTACGTGATGCAAGTAATGATGGGTTTGGACAACGAACTGATTCCAAGTTTTCTTGCGCATCCCAAGATGGTGGAATTGGCTCGGTGTTTTTATCATGTTTTGATAGTAGATTGCACTTATAAAACCAACAACTATTACATGTCGATGTTCAACATTGTCGGTCATACTTAGGACAAGAATTCATTCATTTCGACAAGGGATAGAATCGTAAAATTATCATCTGCCTATCAGCAGAAACACAGAAATATTTGTGCATTTTTATGACTTTGTATCAAAATACGAGTATTGTACTTCTACATATGTTCCGCAAGAGAAGTAAGAAAACAAGTTTTTCAAAATAGTTACAGGCATTCTTTATTGATCCCGTAGCCTCTCTAAATATACGTACATATATATATGTATCGATGTCATTTTGAACTAGTCTCAAGCCGCATAACTTCCACGAATGAATTCCTTAAACTTGTTTTATATGCACATTGATAGTCAAATTTTTATTTGAACAAACATAAATATACCACTGTATATAAATGGTGAACTTCCAGATCTATCCATAAGCACCGTATTTCTAAGATGTGTTGCCATCCTAGCATCGACCGTCAAGCAAGCGTCTCAACCCTAAGACTTATCCTTGAGGAAGCATCGTTGCTGGAAGACAAAGCCTCAAGGGAGCGTAATCCCTTGAGATTCGATCCTCATGGACGCATCATGTCCCAACGACCGATCCTCAAGGACGCATCTTATCTTGATGGCTGGTCCTCAAGGAAGCACCATCAGTTTCACGGCGCTGGCCTAGTGCCAGCACCACACCACTCTTGATGCTATCCTAGTGCTAGCGCCACGCTCACCTTAGCGATATCCTAATTCCAGCGTCGATACCTATTCTTGAGAACAATACACTAAGCTTTTTTGCCTAGTTATCGAGAACATCATGCCCGGTTCTTGGGAACTTTAGCATAATCTTGGCTCCAAATCTTGCTACTTTTAATCAACCTAGCGCACAAGTATTAAACTTACTATTTTTACTAGACTAGACACCAGTCAGCCTGCTTGAACACTTAGTAAACTGAGCAACCTGCCTTACTAATTTAGCATGTTATTTTTCTAACTTAACCAAAATAGATTAGTCCATGACTCCACTACTTTTTTACGAGAAGTCAAATATGTTAAATGGGGGGATTCTCATTGCGGTATTGGTCTGGCATTTTACAACAACGTGCGATGTGGCAACACATCCACCTATGAGAAGTTAATAAATAGTGGGACAGTTTTGAACATTTGAGAGGATAAGAGAGTAGCGGTCATACAGTCTTCCTGACATATCGGACATGATTCCACTACAATCCCCATGATCATCAATTCCCTATCTCCTCACAACTTCCACAACTTACGAGAAATCAATGTGTTCATTACAACACTAAATAGATGGATTTATGTATTTGAACAAGAGGAACTAACAGAGAAAATCTATCACATAGATAATCAAACTCACAGTCATACATCCAGTCTTCAACTACATATTATCATTTTTCAACAAACAGTGAATTTTAAACCTTTTCAGCTTTCTTCCCCTAAGATAAACCCATCATCTCCACCTTTGTGACCGAAGCAAGACGTGAACGGCCATTTCTTGGTTTAGGCTCGTTTTGTACGATTTTGATCTCTTGAACCTATAAAAAACATTATTTTCATTACATTTTTTTTTCACCCTATAACAATTGGCTACCACAGCGGGAGATCAACCTCTCGGTTACATAACCAATTTCTCGATTAACCTTTTCTTATCAACCTTTGCTAATAAGCACGTGATAGAATTATTCGAAGACTATGATGTCAAATAAGTATTTTCTACTCCATACTACCTGCAAGAAATGGACAAGCAAAAAGCACCAATAAAACTTTGATTTAAATCCTTATTCGCACGGTATATGATAACCCCAGGTCATGGTATGAAAAACTACCCATGGCGCTTTGGGATTACAGGATCGTACCAAGGATCTCCACCGGGACCTAGCCGTATTCTCTCATTTATTTAGTTGATAATATTCTCCAAGCAGAGATCAAGGTTTCATCATCCAGAATTGCGACAGCAAGCAGAGTTCACTGGGACGCCGTTGAAATCCCTAATTCTCGGATCATAGAACTAGACCTCCTGGAGTTTAGACAAGCTAAAAATAAATACATACGGAAGCTTATCGGCGAAGAATCTCCAATTTCTACGATAAAGAAGTAAAACCTAGAATGTTTAAAGAGGGAGACCTGGTACTCAAGACAGCCAAATATATCCAACAAGACATGGCCGCCCCGAAGTTCTCTCTAAAATGGAAAGGTCCCTATGTGGTTTTCAAATCGGTGGCTAGCGGATACTATAAGATCGTTGACATGAAAGGGGCAGCTAGTAGGAACAGTAATTAATAGAAAATGGATCAAAGCATATTACGCCTGAAAACACTCCCGCCTCTTCTTTCTAATATCTATGTATGTTTAAAATTCAAAACCTACTACATCAATTCAATTCTAAAAAAAAAAGAAATTTAATTCTATTTCTCCCTTTTAAACCTCACTTATTCAAGACAACAACAACTTTCTAACCTAGAAAAACAAACTTCAAGTAATGTGCAGTTCTGTGTATATAACATCCTCATTCTCTTCTGGAACCTTTCATTCCTAGATTTCAAGTCTTGGATCGACTTCTTAACTCTTGCTGATTCAAAAATGCCATATGTTCCTCCAATATGGTCTTTGAAGATAGAATAATGTTAGCTATGATAGCCGCATGATCCACCTCGATAATGTCTAGACGTTGATGAAGTCATCTCACATTGAACTTAAAATCCACACAGTTGGTTAACATCTCATCCCACTTTTGTATCTCCCGGTTCGTGACTTCATTAAGTGATGCTTTGTTCATTTCTTTAATCATGGGAAGACGACTAGCAACCATCGTCACCAAAATAAGAGAGAAACCCTTCAGCATCTCCGTGGTAGCGATATGACCATACATCTTCCAAATTTTGGTATAAAAAGGCGTTTAACATTTCGGTACTACAAAACCTCCTGTAATATGGTGTTTACGAGATATAGATCTCATGTGCATCTCAAAAGGAAGGTCAGCAGTAGGATATACACGAAGGGTGAGGCCAAGATCAATGCTTGCAGGATTGGTCGATAGGCTAGGTGAAATTTCAGCTTCGGCATCGACATCCTCCTCATCCACGGAAACCCTCTAGCCTTCCTCTTTCCTTTATACATATCTATGGGTTCTATTTCCTGCTACATCATCATAATAAGCATGTCCATAAGAATTTTTGTTTAAGATAATACATGGATCAGAAGCTATGGAAAAAAAAATTGCTCACCACGACAGGTTGACTAGACCCAGTGACATTCGAAGAGGTACTAACAGTCCTGATGGTTCTAGTCCTCAACATATATGGTACTTTCTTAACCCAGGATTCCTAAAATAGAGAAAAAAATTATCATGATTATCATAGTTGATCATTTATGATCATTAAAAGTATACAACGGGGAAGGATGTTATTACTGGGCTAGGCATCTATGAGTTCTGCTTGACAAAACTACGATCATGATCTAAGCCACTGACATGGTGTTATGCGAGACAGCAGTACTCTAGAGCTGCTGAGAATGGTGAAACTGATAAGATAGGGAATATAATAAAAATCTATTCGCTTAAATAGATGAAGAAGAAACCCTCAATTTTGAATTTTCAAGAATTCAACGAAGAATCATCTCAAAGATATTGGATCTGGGCGTAGTCAACAATTGAGACTACTGAGCCGATCGTTGAGTTGTTGGGGATAATGACAGAGCTAAGGAAATTATATCCTCACTATCGATGATGTGGGCACCAGTGAAAGAAACAAGGATGAAAAGATCCATGGAGGACGTTACCACTGATAGACACATTTATGTGTCTAATTTTGTTCCTAATTTTTATAGTATTGGAACTCAATTTTGTACTAATATTGTGTTTTTATGTATATGTAAGTATTTACGGGAAATTAATTTTTTTTGGAAAAATCGGCTCGAAAAATTACTAAAGGCACCTGTTTGCTAAGGGAACCCCCAAATATGGATAAGGGCACCAACTTCTTCATTTCAAAATTCAAATTGTGGCGGGAAAATTTTCTTTCTCGACCCTGTACGAGATTTAGCAATTACTTTGGAAAGATTATAGAGTTTAAGGAAGAAAATATACTATTACCTTATTTACAAGACTCGTACACAGGTTGGAAACTTGTGAGATAAACCAAGAAAATCTCGTAAAAGACTAAATCGGGAAGAATCCTTCTCGGGTCTTGCTGTGAAATAAAAGGAGATATTCAGTGAAATATTTGAATAAGAAAACATCGCTTTTGGAAAGGAAATAACAACACAGAGTTTGCTGAGGATTAAAGACCAAGAATAGTACAAAATTGTGGCTTAATGATCGAGAGAAGGAAAATGTCATCAAAATATTGAAAGTTTATGTCGATAATTAAATAGGAAGATTTGGCGAGATTTGAAAAGGCTGTGAGTATATAAAGGGTGTTGGAGTTGATTAGAGGGTTATCGAGAGTTTGGGGGAGGTCGCAGTGCGAAAAAAGAGAAGAAAAAAATCTTACAGAGAATTGCTGCTTCTGCTGTGAAGAAGAACTTTGTCGTAAAAAAAAAGAACTTCGTCGTAAAAACCAAGAACAACGTTGTAAAAAGAAACTGTGACCTTTTCTGTTTCATTCAATGATAGAGAAAGCACCATCTGTGACATTTATAAACGTCTCAATTCTCTGTGTCAATTATTTTTCTTCATTTTAAACACATTTTGAGCTATATATCCATCATTTGAGATAATGTTTGTTATGGGGAGCTAAACCCCATCACTGAGGCCCTGGAGGAAGCTATTTTTCCAATAAATATGTGGTAATTTTAATTTAATTAATTTCTACAATTCTTTTTATGATTATTTGCATTGAATTAAGAATTGATTAAATGATTTATTTTGAGTAGTTGTGTTTTCTCTTGATGGTGCACGATTGGTATAGGGATTTTCGATGCTTCATGCTTGCGATTTACATCTATTGTTCTAGAAATATACTACAAGCAATATTTTAGAATAACTTTGAACGTAAGAATTCGTATGAATGTTGTTTTTAACTGAATCACATAAATTGGTTAATGGTGGAATTCTTCGTCTCAGCTCTTTCATTTAGTCTTGATATCATCTTAGTCTTAGTTTTTCTAGTTTAGAATTAAAATTGGGTGTAAAATCAAATCTTTACAAGTCTGAGTATCGAATCCTTTTTACCACCGTCTACAAACCACATCAGTTTTTGGCGCCGCCGACGCAGACTTATTTTTAGATTTTTTTAGTTTTTAGGAGGCTCATTTTTTTTATTTTTTTTATTTTATTTTATGTTTTTGGGTGTTTGTCTTTTCACTACAGGTTTTGGATCAAAAAGAAAGGTTGAGCTAAAGATTTTGGTGTAAAAACTTGGAGTTGAAAGACAAAGCGGAAAAAAACGGAGAAAAGACGAAGATTTTTTTAGATTTTATTTATTTTTGTTAGTTTTTCATTTCCTTATTTTCTCTTTTTGGACTTTTATTATGTTTTTTGTTTACTTGCTTGTATTTTTTAGTATTTCATTTATTATAAAAAAAATAAACACAAGTGCACACACCATTTTGCACCTTCGTCAGATCACCGATTTTTAGGAAAACCCGTAGATAAGTAACCTGAACCCGTGCCTTGGGCCTTATGGGAGTTACCAGTTGAAAGTATACAAGCCTTAACCTTGTACCTTTGACCAGTCTTTGGCTGTAGGTATATTCTGTCAAGGTAAACCAAGCTTACCTAAAATAGTGAACCCCAGCATTTGCATGTGCAAATATTCTTGTTAAACACTTATATTCTTGCTTGTGTATGCCTCGTTGGATTCGTGTAGATTTGTTTAAGTCCAGCCCGTTACACGGATTTAGGTGGTACATCCGTTTTTTCTGAAATGGATGGTAATAATGAGAATGAGGTTCAGGTAAACAAGATCTTAAGAGATCGTATGAACCCTTCTAGAATAGTACGTGACCCATAAGTAGTTATCCCAGTTACTACTGTCAAATTTGATATTAAACCTGGGACAATTGGCATGCTTCGCAAATTAAGGGGGTTAGAGAATGAGAGCCCGTATACCCATATAAGAGACTTCAAAATGATTTGTGTAACAATGAGTTATCCGATTTTCTCTAAAGATGTTCTTAGGTTGCGTTTTTTTCCATTTTCTCTTGATGATAAATCCAAGGAGTAGTATCATTTTATTCCTTCTAAAATAATCACCACCTGGGATGGTCTTGCAGAGGTTTTTCTTAAGAAATTCTACCCATACCATAAGACTGCTGATGTTCGTCAGTCTATTCTAACCTATAAGCAAAAAGTAGGGGAAAACCTACACGATTATGTTGAACGGTTAATGAATTGTTATAACTCTGTTCACATCACGGCTTTGAGAAATCCCACATGGCCAAATTTTATATGAGGGCCTGGATAATGAGACCCATATGCAGGTAGAAAAAATAAGTGGTGGAGAATTCACCCTTCAGGACCCGGATAAATGTTTTGACTCGTTCATCGAGTTAGCTGAGAAAACTAGGCAATGGGCTTCAATGAGAGAAACAGAAATATCTAGGAATCTTATCCATAGGGTCGATAGAGTTGATAATGGGTCAGATATCCTTAAGCGCCTAGAGGCCTTAGAGATGAATTATGGGTAAAACCATGCTAAATAGGATTAGCAAGCCCATGCTCTTTATAAAACCTCTAGGTTTAAAAACCGTCAGAAATTTGACCCATATTCAGAAACCTATAACCCTGAATGGAGAAACCATCCTAATTTTCCTGGTCTAAGGGAAAAAATCAAGGTCAGTCTAGTAGTGCTCAGGACCCCTAGGTTTTGGCTATACTAAGAATCATTCAGGTCCATCCCAGTTTCAGAACCAGCCAGATAACTCTGAGCACTGTAAAGTTTTAGCAATCTATTGAACAAAGTTTACGAGATATGGCTCAGACTAACTCTCAGGCTATTTCCGATTTACGAAATCAGGTTAGTCAGTTGAATGAGTCTTTGAGAGAAAAATATAAGTTTCCTAGTCAGACAGAACCCAATCCTAGAGGAGTTCATGAAGTATCTTCTGGAGAGAAGTTGTTCAATCATGTGAACTCTGTTACAACCCTTAAGAGTGGAAAGGTAGTTGACAACAAGGTAACCATGCTGAAAGTGGACATACTGTAGTTCCGCACTCTACTTCCCAAGAGGAGCCAGTAACTGAAGAGACTTAAACAATCTCTAAAGAGTCAAATACAATTCCTGATAGGACTACCTTTGTCTAAAGCCCCATACCCACAGTTGTTAGTTCAAACAAAGAAGGAATCAACTTTCAACGAGATAATGGAAAAATTTAAGCAAGTGAAGATCAACATTCTGTTATTAGAAGCAATTAGGAAAATGCATGATTATGCCAAGTTCCTTAAAGATCTTTGTACACGAAAGTGTAAGCTTAATATACATAAGAAAGCCTTTTTAGCTGGTCAAGTAAGTTCAATCCTTCTGAACCAAACACCCCCTAAGTATAAAGACCCTAGATTCCCCACCATATCTTGTATGATTGGTAATCACGTAATTGATAAGGCATTGCTTGACTTAGGATCTAGTATTAACTTACTCACGTATCATGTGTACACCCAGCTAGGTCGTGGTATGTTGAAACTGACCAAAATGATATTGCAGTTAGCTGATAGGTCTGTCAAAGTCCCTTGTGGTGTCATAAAGGATGTTATTATTGAGGTTGATAGGTTCATTTATCCAGTGGATTTTATTGTTCTAGATACCCATCATGTTCAGGACCAAAGTGCTCAAATACATGTGATTTTAGGTCTCCCATTTTTAACCACATCAAATATTGTCATCAATTGTAGAACAGGACTTATGAACATATCTTTTGGTAATATGACCACTGAGCTAAATGTCTTAATGTTACTACACAATCTTCTGAGATGGATGATTTAGATGAGGAGAACATGATTAGCACTTTAGTTCATGATCCTTTAGCCTGCACTGTGTTTGACAATCAATTATTAGATGAACCTTTCAGTGAATTGGAGGAAGTCGACGAGGATTTCTTTGATAATCTACTATATGATTCTGATGATCGTGTTCGTTTAGATGACCAGTCCACAAAGAAAACGGGTATTTTGCTGAGCTTTCGGACCCCAGAATCCAACCAATAGTTTTTAGTCCATTTGGGAGTAATGTTTACCCTAAGTTTGAGGGTAGTGATGATTCTTGTGAACGTCAAGTATCCCTATTTGAAGTCCCTAACTTGGGACTCGAGGTTTGTATATCTAAGGTATTACTTGAGTTTCTTCAGACTCCACAACCCGATCCTCCTGATATTGTCCATGAGGAGATCCAGCTATTAGAGATCCGTCATTTGGATGAATCTGTTTATCAAGACGCTCATATTGAAGCTAAATGGCCACCCCAGAAAAATCCATTTGTCTTGAACGAAGACTTAGATAAGGTTGTGCTCAGTTTGATTATTCATATAATCCAGTACAGGTGTCTTATACTTGTGTCAGCTTTATTTGGTATTGTTGTCCACAATTGTTTCGGCTATTAGTATATGATTTTGAAAGGTGATTAGCCATTTTGTGGTATTTCTTAGTCTGGATGAAGACTTTAAACTTATCACTTCTTGGGAGGTAACCCATGCTCATGTGACACGGTAATACCCTTAACTCTTTTTCTCAATTGGTAACAGTTTCTCCTTCATGCTTTTAATTTCATTTGTAGAACATTGAGGACAATGTTAGATTTAAGTTTGGGGGTAAAGGAGAAACTTTTAGTTGCAGTATAAAACTCCAAAATTTAGAAACTTGTGAACAATTTAGGATGACACTAACCATTCTAAATAGATGGAAACAAACCTCTTGGCTCTAGGAGTTGAGGGTCCCAACTAAATGGTTTATTCATAAAAGGACAGAGCTCAGGCGTTAGAAATAACATGATAGCCTTCACCATATCTCGGAGTCGTCACCATATCACGTTCTGTTTTTATTTTTGTAACTTTTTGTGTTTCTCTAAGTGATTTGGTGGGGCACTAATATCACCTTGTTGTCGCCAGGATTGAGATCAAGCCCCATTATTTTAATTGAACTTGACCAATAAAAAAAATAACACTTTGATGGCAATATGTGTGTGTTCTTCCTGTCTCCGTCACCTACGCAAGCGTGGAACGCAGGATCCATGAGAACTATCATGTGATCTGCTGTCAAGGAGCATGCGCTTAGATTCAAAAGATCTAATCATGTTGTCGGGAAAATAATAATAATAATAATAATAAATAATTAAATATATTCAATAAATTGACCGCTGGAGCCCTTGTATATACCAGTTGTGTTGATACTAGAATTAGGATTCAGACCAGTGGGTGCGTATCTCAATTCATCTTGGCATAATGTTCATACAGATATTCTGGGAAACACAATTCACCTTAGTCAACATATGCACACTTCTATCTCCATAGCCATCTTCTTAATCTGTTCATGTGATTGCGGTTTGTTAGATTCCGAGTGTCGTGGTCCACTGTACGACTTTCTGAGAAGTGATTTGTTTTCTTATATATGAATTTAAGTACGCTTGAGTAAAAACTCGTGTACAACAATTGGATTCGAAACATGGTAATTCCTCTCATAGACAAAGAGTTTAGTGGCCAACTAAATAACATGTTTAGTGTCTACCCTCAATTTTTCACAAGTAGATAGAGTTTGGAGTAAAGGCTTTTTGGGTACATCTCTTGTAAACCCTCACGAGACAAAACTCGTCCACTAGGGACACCTAGGGGTTTAAATGCTTATTGCACATGCTAAGTGTAATCGCGATGCCTGCGAAAGTGGGTTAGGATTTATTTTTATTTTCTAGATTAGATTTTCTCGAGGTTTAGCAAATAATAAGTTTGGGGGTATTTGATAGACACATTTATGTGTCTAATTTGTTCCCAATTTTTATAGTGTTGGAACTCAATTGTACTAATATTATGTTTTTATGTATGTGTAGGTATTTAGGGGAAATAAATAATTTTGGAAAAATCGGCTCAAAAAATTTACTAAAGGCACCCGGAGAAATTGCTAAAGGAACCTCCACATATGGATAAGGGCACCAACTTCTTCATTTCAAAATTCAAATTATGGCGGGAGAATTTTCTTTCTCGACCCTGTACGAGATTTAGCAATTACTTTGGAAAGATTAAAGAGTTTAAGGTGGGAAATACTATTACCTTATTTACAAGACCCGTACACAGGTTGGAAACTTGTGAGATAAACCAAGAAAATCTCGTGAAACACTAAATTAGGAAGAATCCTTCTCGGGTCTTTCTATGAAATAAAAGGAAATATTCGGTGAAATATTTGAATAAGGAAATATCGTCTTTGGAAAGGAAACAACAACACAGAGTTTATTGAGGATTAAAGACCAAAAACAGTACAAAATCGTGGCTTAATGATCGAGAGAAGGAAAATATCATCAAAATATTGATATTTTCTGCCGAGAATTAAAGAGGAAGATTTGGAAAAATTTGAAAAGGATTTGAGTATATAAAGGGTGTTGGAGGTGATTATAGGGTTATCGAGAGTTTGGGGGAGGTTGCAGAGCAAGAAAAGAGAAGAATAAGAACTTCGTCGTAAAAGCCAAGCATAGCGTTGTAAAAAAAACGTGACCTTTTCTGTTCCATTAAGCGACAGAAAAAGCACCATCTGTAACGTTTATAAATGTCTCAATTCTCTGTGTCAATTATTTTTCTTCATTTTAAACACCTTTTGAGCTATGTATCCATCATTTGAGAGAGTGTTTTCTATAAGGAGTTAAACCCCATCACCGAGGCTCCGGAGGAAGTCATTTTCCAATAAATATATGGTAATTTTTATTTAATTAATTTCTACTATTTTTTTTATGACTATTTGCATTGAATTGAAAACTGATTAAATGATTTTAATTAAATAGTTGTGTTTTCTCTTGATGGTGCATGCTTGGTCTAAGGATTTTCGATGCTTCATGCTTCCGATTTACATCTATTGTTTTAGAAACCTACTACAGGCAATATTTTAGAATCACTTTGAACGTAAGAATTTGTATGAATATTGTGTTAATTGAATCACATAAATTATTAATGGTGGAATCCTTCGTCTCGGCTCTTTCATGTAGTCTTGATATCATCTTAGTCTTAGTTTTGCTAGTTTAGAATTAAAATTAAGTCTAAAATCAAATCTTCACAAGTCTGAGTATCGAATCCTTTTTACCATTGTCTACAAACCACATCAACCACGACCAATACGGACCTCTACTCAACATTTCTTAGTTACTCATAACCAAGCTTCATGGCATCAATACTAGCGCATGTTAACCCCAACTAGGGTTAACGCTAAAGGATATCTATCTCACCCCCAACATCTCAGGCTCTTACCCAAGAACGTACTTGAGGTAGGATCAACCTCTCACTACCAGTGTGTACTCGTGGACCAACTCTCTCTTTATGAAAAAACTTACTCGAGGAACAGCAGGCTTTCACCAGCGCGTACTCAAGAACCAATTCCTCTCGCCCAACAAAGTACTCGAGGACCAATCTACTGTTTCCAATGCATACTCAAGGAACATATCAAGTTTTCTCAACAATGTACTCGAGGAAACAGTTCAGCGAAATCAAAGAGTAATAAGTCTTTGTTGCTTGCTCGTGGGAATAATTTTAGAAGAAAAGGAATGGAGGTGGCGCTATGGATTGAAGAGAAGAAAGTTATATATATGCATGAATATAAGGGTTCCCCATCCTTGTTGGATCAAGGGACCAAGCTAAATCCCATGGATCCTTATTACTCACGGATTGATCCTCATGCCATCAATGCTAGCATCCATTAATCCTAGCTATGGTTAATGCTAAAGGATGTCTATTCAAGCCCTGGGATGCATAAGCTAAGAATATTCTTCTATAATTCTAAATTTCTGACTTTTGAAGGTATATTATCACCATCTAGTGCTTACTGTGAAACATTATTGTTCCTTACTAAGCAAGGGACTTAATGTTAATAGTGGATTTTTAACAAGGGATAAGATTGTCAAATTTCCCTATGCCCACCAACAGAAACACAGAAATATCCGAGCATATTTCTGACTTTGTATCAAAATATGAGTATTGTACTTCTACATATATTTCGCAAAAGAATTAAAAAAACAAGCCTCTCTAAATATATATACATATATATGTATCGACGTCATTTGGAACTAGTCTCAAGCCGCATAACTTCCACGAATGAATCCCTTAAACTTGTTTTATATGCACATTGATAGTCATTTTTATTTGAACAAACATCAATATACCACTGTATATACAATAGTCATTCCTCAAATCTAGCCATAAGCACCATATCTCTTAGACGCGTCGCCAGCCTAGCTTCGATCCTCAAACAAGCATCTCAACCCTAAAACCGATCCTTGAGGAAGCATTGTTGCTGGAAGACCAAACCTCAAGGGAGCGTCAGGCTATGAGATCAGATCCTCAAGGACGCCTCACGTTTCAACGACTTATCCTAAAGGACGCGTCTTATCTTGATGACTGGTCCTCGAGGAAACACCATCAGTTTCACGGTGCTCGCCTAGTCCTAGCGCCACACCACTCTTGGTGCTGGCCTAGTGCTAGCGTCGCATCGCTCATGGCATAAGATCCATGATAGGGCTAAAATCAACCTTTGACGCTAATCTAGTGCTAGCGCCACGCTCACCATAACGCTGGCCTAATGCCAAAGCCAATACCTGTTCTCGAGAAAAGTACACTAAGCCTTTTTTCCTAGTTCTCGAGAACACCATGCTCGGTTCTTGGGAACTTTTACATATTCTTGGCTGCAAACATTTCTAAATTTGTGTCATTTGCAAATCTTGCTACTTTTAATCTTGCGCACAACTACTACACTTACTATTTTCACTAGAATTGACATTAATCAGTCTGCTTGACCACTTAATGAACTGGGAAACTTGCCTCACTAATTTAGCAAGTTATTTTCCTAACTTAACCAAAATAGTAGTAGTCCATGAATTCATTATTTTTATACAAGATATCAAATATTTCATATGGGGGGATTCTCATTGGGGTATTGGTATGGAGGCTTACAACAACCTGAGATGTGGCACACATCCACTATGAGAAGTTAATAAGTAGTGGGACAGTTATGAGAAATTGAGAAGATAAGGAGGTAGTGGTCATACAGTCTTCTTGACATAGTATACATGATTCCACTACAATCCCCACGATCATCACTTCTACATCTTTTCACAACTTCCACAATTTACGAGAAATCAGTGTGTTCACTACAAGACTATAAATAGATGGCTTCATCTATTCGAACAATATGAACTGACAAAGGAGATCTATCTCAAAGATAATCAAACTCACGCTCATAAATCCAGTCTTCAACTACGCACTATTATTTTTCATCACACAATGATTTCTCAACCTTTTCAGCCTCCCTCCCCTAATATCAACTGATCATCTCCACCTTTGTGACCGAAAGAAAACGTGAACGACCATTTCTTGGTTTAGGCTTGTCTTGTACGATTTTTATCTGTCGAACCTACAGAAAGTATTATTTTTAGTATATTTTTTCAACCTAAAACAATTGTAGCTTGGTATTTTATGGAAAAAGATACGGATGATGACTGTATTTTACCGTTGCAACAATTGTGATTCGCAGAGAAGAAACTCCAGGGGTTATACCGATAAGAAGATTGCATTGAGGAATACCATTTAACATGTTTTTCCACTAGAAAAATATTTTTTATGTATGTGGCACATCCATTGTAATATTCTTTCAAATTGCAGACGGCGTCATATCTAAAATCCTAATCCAAAGACCAGTAGTCAGCATTCAAAGGAAGAAGACGAACGTTTTAGTCAACTTTCCAAAGAGAAATGATAAAAAGAGAAAAATAAATAAATGGAAAAATATTGGGAAGATAGAGAAAAAAAAGGAACGAATTTCTAAAAGATTTGGACCGTTTGGATTATTCCAATACCAAGGTAAAGTACTATTTCAATGAGAAGAAGTTTATTGATGATTGGAGCATAAATCATACCAAAGCAGTTGAGTTTTGCCTTGATTCATGGTTACATCCATACAAGGAAAATTTTTTGTATGCCTGAACCAATAAATATAAGCACTTTAAAATTGAGGCAACAAGTATGGAAAAACAGTCTATTGATAAAAAAAATCCTTAAAGAGAGTCAAAATGGGTCGTTAAGGTATAGGAAGCTATCCATAAGTACACCTTGAACGATATGGATAATATTAAGATGCAAATAGAACATAGTAGGGATATTTTTTTATGGAATATCTTAAAGATGTTGAATTGCTTAGGGGTATAACTTACCAAGTGTCTCATTGGGAAATACACTAAATGACGGAGGATCATGACAGATATAAGAATAATACATCTAACGGTATTTTGTGCAATGTATTTGTACGACCAAGACGACTATCGGGGTCCCATGCCGTCATATGCTTGGTGAGTACAAAGATGTCATTCTGATTGAAGATATTGATCCGTTCTGGAGGTATCTTTCTTCCGTCCCCAGGCTCGCAGGATGAGCTGATGAAGTGTTTGGTGACACGGATATTGGTCAATTTATAAATACGTCTTACCCCAATATGAATTGTGTGAAAATACAAATATTAGTGCACAACATGTATCCAGATTTTCACCGATATTTGAAGGTATGTGAAAAAACAATCAAGCAAAAAGCCCATGGTAGACAAACACCAAGTTGACATTCAAAGAACAATCGAAACACAATTTAAGCTCCAAATAGACCTATCACGCCATGAGCATGTCAAAGAGGAATATAAGGAAGAAGAGACTCCTGTTGGTTCCAAGAAAAGGGGTCGGCCAACGAGGGAAGTATGCACACAAAGTCAACGACAAGTGAAAGCAAAGATTTCAGCGATGCCAACCAAGCTACGAAGTAAAAGTGAAGGAGGAAAATATAGATGTTGTTGAGCATTAGGTCGAGTCGCAAAAAATCCAATCAAGTGAAATGGTAACAATAGAAGAAGAAAATGTTTATATGCATACACCTAGGGATTCATAAAGAAGACCATATCGTATTACTCATACGATATAAGAAGAGTATACACAACAACTCTCTTATGTTATAAATTTTTTTATTATATTAACCAACGACGTCGATAGGGATGGAAATTAAGGTTACCATGTTGCAACTGAACAATTAGGATATTTCCAAGAAGCCGATGTGGAGAAAGTCATTCGATGCCAATATGCAAAAACCAAAATAACCGTAAAACTTGTTGAGGATGAGATATCCATAATTTCAACAATGGTAGAAGGAGATACAAAAGATAAATAAAAGCAATTCAGGGACTTGTTTTTTAGTGTAAAAGGGCGAAAGGGGATAAAGAAGGTCGAGGGTAAGTATTGGATGAAAATGTCGGAGTGTGGTCAACTTTTAGCGGATCCATTCACTTATGTTGTACATTTATTCACCCTGGTTCCTTGGGGTTATTCTACATTTAAACCATCAAGGAAGAGGTGTGAGACGGCACTAAAGAAAAGAATAATCGTTTTTACACATGTTAACAATGTTCATTTTATCGTTATGAAGATAAACGAATAGTTTCTTTACCTACGGTAAATAGCTACAGTTATTGATGAGAGTTAGCTAAGGAGTGAGTGTACCAATATAAGTATAGCATAACCATCTGGAAGACTTTGGATGAGTGCCCCAAAACTTTGATTTCGAGGAATAGTCTTGAACATTGTCTTTTGACGCGGGCTTAAAGAACATTGTATTTTGACCTTGTGTTTAGAACTTTGTATTTTGAAGCATGCTCAATGAATACAACATATTAAATGACCCAAAAAAACAAGAAAATAATCAGGAGTCATCATGATATGAATCTAACGACCATGACGACTCCTAGAATATTCATTGGAATATTGATAGAGTCGTCTTGGTTGTAACCCATCGAACATGGCGACTCTAGCTAATATTTGGATTTCTCCTGTTACTTATATCCTGCTAGAGTCGTCATAGTTGTAACCTATTTAGAATGCTTACTATTTATGCTAATTTTTAAATTTCTCCTATTACTTATATCCTACTAGAGTCTCCATGGTTTTAACCTATCGATCATACCGACTCTTTATGTTAATTTTTAGATTTCTCTTGTAACTTAAAGCCTACGAGAGTCATCATGGTTTTAACCTATCGATCGAGATGACCCATTAGGAAAATTCCCACAACTACTAGTTTTTGTGAAAAGACTAGTTGTTACGGCGCTCATCTATATAAAGAGGATAACCCCATCTCATTCTTAGTCACTTCTATTCACTTCTTCTCTTATGGATAATTCATCGTCATCAACTACCAAATAAATTACTACTATTGAAGTGGAGATACTCAAAAGAAGCAAACAAATTAACAACCAAATCAAACAAACGAAAATAGATGCGAATGTTCAGAGAGAACACGATTGGGTTAGAAATTTGTATACGGTGTTGGATCTTCCTGAAGAAGCCTTCCTGAAAGTCTGTCTTGGAATCTCGTTAATACAGGTTCTTTCATGCCCAAGTGGAACGGTAAGTACAAGAAACCAAAACAAGATTATGGGGATGAGTTTGTTTCTTCTCGCACATTAACAGTTAGAAAATTATGTTACAAGTACAACGAGGTTCTAGATAGACACAAAAAGTTCAGGTTTGCAACATAAGATGAATATATCAAATGGAGAAGAGAACCCTTTAGTCATTTCGAAGTTACATCGGTAATTGAATCTCGTACCTGTTGATGGTGAGTTTTTGACAAGGGAGAAAATTGTAATATTCCCCTTTGAAATGTTGCTTTTGCTATCTGCAGAAGCATGAAATAAAATACATTAATTTCTGACGAGCATCAGAATTATGAATACTACTCCTATCTTATATTCTACAATAAAATCAAGAAAGGATATTCAACTCCTGGCTAGATTAGCCCTGCATCTCTTTGGCATATATATCAACCAGAGGAATTTCAGAGCTTTATTCAACTAAAACCTCGTTATTTCATGTGCATCCGTGCAAACTACTTGTATAAAACAGAATATATTGATTATACAAAATCTCGAACATTCAGAATAGAGGCAACGCCATAGATGAATGAAAATGCTAATTAGATGCATACCATCTAAATTGCATAGTCGCATCAAGCAGTTTCAAGTTGCAAACTTCCACGGCTGAATCTCTTGAAGATGTTTTGTATGCACTGCACAAAAGTTAAGCATAAATGCTAACAATTAAATCTCACAAGATTGAGAAACCCTAAATAGGCCATAGTCATGGTCAAAGCATTAGCAAAGGCCAATACCAAGGGCACTTAGGCAATATCCCTGACATTGATCAGTACAGGCCTTGGTAAGCCCTAGCCACGCTCCTAGCACGAACCCGTCAAACTAACAAAGATAACAAAGTCAATAAAGGAAACAAAGACCAAAGCCACGTAAAAACCCTTGCTAGAGTGCTAGCTACCGCGCCAAGGCCAAGTGCTAGCGCTAGCGCTACCTTCAGCGCTGAGAGCCAACAGTGCTAGCGCCAAGGCTAGCCCCTTCGCTCCTCCATGTTGTGCCTATGCCTTGCTGCTGCCGCGCCAACCACCTTTCGCTTGTGCTAGCACTACTCACCTAGATTAAGACTACAACACTTGCACAAACCCATTGTTGTTAGCACAAATTGTATGATGCAAATATGCTACAAACACTCCATTACTGCGTTAAATTGACATAAAATCCAATATTATATTATCTAACGACAGACTCATGGCTTTGAAGCCATGACTCCATTAACTCTTACAAGATATCAAATTACATTTCATGTGGGGATTAAACATGTCTGGTGGTTACAACAAGGAAGTTACTACCACAACCTCCATCTCTCCATCTCCCCCACAACCTCCACTACTTTACAAAGGGAAAGTGTGTGATATCAATTACTATAAATAGGCTACTTAGCCCATTTCAAACACAAGAGAACAAAACGGAGAAGAGATAGAAAATTATTCTCACAAGCTCTGTTATTTTACGTATCATTCAATACACACACAAATTCCTTCAACTTTCTTTGCTTCCATCCACTAAGATCAACCCATCTTCTCTCTTTGTAACCGAAGAAAAATGTAAACAGACATTCTTCTTGTTTGGATTTGTTTTGTACGATTTTGATCCTCGAACTTAAAAAGTACTTCAACAGTACATTGTTTTACCTGGGAGCAATCTTTAGGTACAAACAATTGGCGACCACAGACGGAGATCAACCTTTCGGTGACAAAATTCAATTTTTCAAAATGGTGGATCTTAGGTCAGGTTTAGCAACCAATCCCAATTCAAGTTCAACATCCATTACTAATACTGGTAATACCATTGGTGGAACTCCAGAGATCATTCCTCAAAACACCATCACTGAAAGTACCAAAACTCCTCTCCGTACCACTGAGAGTGTCAAAGGCAAGGATCATGCGTCACCAACCATAGCCGATTTGATTAAGAGACAAGAAACCTTGGATGAAACTCAAATAGCCATGGCCACCACTCAGAAGGAAGTTCTTACCTTCCTTAAGACGTTAGAAGAACAGTTAACGCCGGAGCAACGACATCGTAAAATGGATCAAGCCAAGAGTGCAGCCGCCAGCGGTGCTAAAATATCAAAAGCTAATGCACAAGAAGATGATGAGGTACAGATCATCATTGGCCATGTACCAGAAAGGAGTCAACAACAACAAAACTGTGTTACTCGTGAAGACCTGGAAAGGCTCCTGTGAAATCGTGGAAAGCAAGATTCGTCTTCGTTCCACCAACACCAACCCCCTTACCCAACAAAAATTCATAGGGTTGCAATGCCGAGCGGATATTCATCTCCTCCATTCTCACTGGACGATGGCACCGAAAATGCACGAGAAAATGTTTTTTGATTCTTGGAGTTGTTAGGAGTGCATGAATATAATCAAGTGTTACGGCTCAAAGAATTTTCGAATCTCTTACGGGGAGAGCTTGTACTTGGTACAACAACCTTGCTCCCAACAGTATATTTAGTTGGTCTCAGATGGTTGATGCCTTTTACAAAAAGTATTTCTTCATCTTTGAGGAAATTACTCTCTCGGACCTGGGAAAAATGTTCCATAGAAACAACGAGCATCCCATCGAGTATGTGAAAAGGTTCAGAAAACAAACTCTCGACTGCCATGACCAGAACGTGACTGAGCAACAATTAGTAGAGCTTTGCATCAATGGTATGATTCTCGTTTATCGTGCCTTATTATAAAATGTATGATTTCAAACTTTCTCTGAGTTACATGAGGCCGCCAAGAGATCAGCAACAACTGCTCCAGCCTTGTTGGAAAGGACAAGGCCTGCCAGAGAAGAAAGTCATGGAAACACCCGTGGAAGTAGATGCCTGGTGAATGAACAACATTCTACCCAGCACCACATAGGTGTTGTCACTGATGAAGTAACCAAGAGAAAAACAGCACCTTAGTCGGCATCACACGCCAAGCGCACTGTGTCAGCCCCGTCAAAAGCACCGACACCAAATAAAATGAAAGGCTCAGTCGATACTCTGCATCAGTCATAAAGAAACAAGACGGATCTCACAATCCCATATTTCCCATTTCCCATTGAGGAAGTAATCGAATTGCTAGAATTATGGTTAGAAAATAGAGTTATCAAGTTAATACATGTGCGACAGCCACTCATTGATAAGGACATGTCAAATCCAAGATATTGTCACTTCCACAGATTCATCAATCATCCCATTCGCGAATGCAATGGCTTGAGGTGTATATTCAGAGAAAAGATCGACTCATGAGAGCTACGCATGGGGACTGAAGGTGTCCACAAATATCCGCTCCCTGTTAGGAGGTTCACCTTTTCTGGAGATTCCGTCAACATAAATGTCCAATCCATGATGGAACACATATGTGAATTTCTTTACCTATCGAAAGCACACCGCAAAGATATGTTACTGTCCTCAATAATGTCGTGTCGGGTAAGCGTCTACTCTTTGCTGAAAAAGCTATTATGCATCCTAAGTCCGCTTCAGAAGATGCAATCATCAAATAAAATGATAAGCCAAGCTGGGGACTTCTCACCACTTCTTGCCTTAAGGACACCGAGTTCGAGCAAACACTAATTAATGCGGGCACCAACGTCAGTATCATTTCTATCAAGACTCTAAGAGCTGCAAAAATATCCAGGCATGAAGCCACGCACTCGCCAACCGTAATTAATAATTCTGAAGGGATGTCCATGAATGCTTACGACTACATTACTCTTGAGGTAAAAATAGGTGACACCCGAACACATGCCAAGTTTCACATCATCAAAAAGGATCTAAATTATAACATGGTTCTGGGATGCCCATGGGTCTGTAAAAACAAGTTGAGAGCAAGTGAGTCTCCTTTATCGGCACCAACACCTCCAAGACTCTCAAACAAGCCAGCAAATCCCGAGGACGATCTATCAGACGAGTTTCGTTGCACAATGGAGTTGTATGTGAAGCAATTACCAGGAGAGGATGTAGCATCATATATCCGAAGGTTTCACACACAAGTAAGTCATATCTAACCAACTTCTTTGCAACCATCAATCCCACATCCCATCAAATCTTTAGGACTTGACCCGGATATCAACCCTACTCTGACTCGGTGATACGAATGGTAAGATGATCCTTTTCAAAAATTTATCAAATGGGTATGTATTATCTCTACTAGAGATAAGAAAACTAGTAGCCTGGGCATTCAGAAGACATGTCATGAAGTTAAAAGGCATGGACCCAATTCCTTCCATGTCGAAGATACGGTAGAGAAAATCACAACCTCTCCCGAAAAAGAGTCGTATCTCATCACCGAAACCATGATCGGTGGTTACTACAAGCTTGTCAATACTGAAAATCCAGAAAGGGTGGTCATGCATGGCAAGTGTCTTACAGCTCAGAATGCTTAAAAAATATTCTACCACTACCGCACAATTATTTCCCTGTTTTATGCAATATTTGTAATTCCTCCAAAATATTTGTAAAATCTTGTATTCATACTTAGGATTTAAATTTATTAATCAAGAAAATCTTTATTTCCTTCAAAAAATATATGTGTCCTCACAAATCATTCAAAAATCCCTACCCACTCAGAAAAATCCCAAAATAAAACCATAAAAAGTCATATATCAAAAAACCTATAAAACTCAGAAAAGCTAGAAAAAGTCCTTGAGAACCAGTGCAGCACCTTCGGAATATGCCTTATTCAACCTCCCAAAAATCTCAGTTGCAAGATTCAACTCCTGAGAAAGCCTCTCAACCTCGTGGCCAGCCTTGGTGACCATCTCCAAACTAGGAGTCATGCCTCCTTCCTGCAGATGCCTCTCAATAACTTCAAAATGAAGACGAATCCACGGGACATTGAGTTTAGCCACTTCAGCCTCATCCAAAGCATCCTTGTAATATTGAAGCACGAGGGAGATAAATCATCTCATGCACATTCGACAACAATATAGACACATCATTCTTCAGAGTAGGATAAATATTGGAGTTACCTACGAAGAAATGGCCAAACTTCTTCCATATTTTGGTATACAACTCAGCATAGGAAGACGAGATAGTAAAGCCACCAATCCACACATGTTCGAGGTGAGTCCAACCAAACCTAAAGTCAAAATGAACCCCATCATTCGGGTATACAACCGGTACAATCTTCATTATATCAGCATTCTGTACTACAACGCCACTGGGAGTACTTTCTTCAATAACCACTTTCATAAAGAGATTGCTCTTGATTTTGAGGTGGAAAAGACGCATCACCAAAATTGCGGCTCATGGTAATCTTCAATCCTTCACCTACAAATTCATCTATCTGATTTGGTCCATTCCTCCCTAAAAATGAGGACATTGTAGAGATAATGAGCTAACATAGCTTAAACACAAGGAATTGAAATATAGATCATAAAGTTCATAAATTATGTCCATTAGAAACCTAAAAATACATTAAAAAGTGTTTTGGGTCATAGCATATGGTTTACAAGAGATATAAAACATTTCGCAAAAATGACGTCAGAAAACGTTTTACAAAACCTTCCGGAAGAATTGAAACTGGCGCTAACTGGTAAGGAATTTAGGGATGATTTATATACCAAATTATTCATGTGGATGTCTACTACAACATGCTAAAAGGACGCGCCAATCGGAGAAGCGAGTTAATAAGGGAGACAAAACGTTCGACTATATGACAGCTGAAACCTACAGAATTCTGCCTGGAAAAGTTTTGGACGCTCGGTGTCAAGTCTTTTTCACCTACTAAACGGACTCCAAATTAATAAATTATTTTGAAAAAAGTTATCTCTGTCTCTTAGATAAAGAATGAGAGGTCAACCACCTCATTCCGACTTTGGACGAAGATTCTACCGTCATTACGGCAAGAAGACCTGAATCTGAACTTTTCTAACAACAAAATTCGCTGAAGCTCTACATAAAATCATGCATGGCTCGAGATATTTGGAGGTATAAGAGTTATAATTATGTCATTATAATTCTAAAACAATAAAGGAGACTTACTTAGAGATGCTACAAGTCATCATGAGCAGAAGGGATTCTTCGATTACTTCAGTATGGGATGATTTCTCAAGTTCCAGTTTATCTTTATCTTCTTCCTAAGAGCTTCTAACAACAACGGTGCTTTCTAATGTCGAAGTATTCACATTGCTAGTCATATAAGCATAACAGTCAATCAAAATTCAACAAGACATAGAACTGTTATTCAAAAATTTCTAAAGGAAGCTTTACTCACGAGGTAAGCAGTTGAAGTACCAGGAACTTCTGGGACACAAAATTCAAAAGGTCGAATACTCAAGTCACTCTGACGAGTTACATTCCCAGTCTATGCAAAGATATTCATCAAAGAAAAAGTAAAAATATGTTTCATACAGAGAAGAAGAGTAAGAGAAATTACAAGACATTTACCTTCTTCGAGGGACAGTCTCCACTTCCAGGCATAATTACCCGTGGTATCTTCGTTCCAGATTGAAGAGTAGTATTCGCTACGTTATCAGATAGAAAGTAATTCAGAATCCACGACTGCAAAAGGCAAATTAAACATTTAATTAATGATTAAAATATTATGATTAAATAAAGGATGACTCGAAATACTTGTGTTAAGTTGATGATCGATTCACGTCTTGCTTCAGATATAATTTTCAAATTTGGCCGAGCTGCCAATTCCTCTTCAGAAGGATCACCACGAACAACATGAGGCTTACTAAACATGAAGTTCTTAAGGAGAATAAGTTATGCATTCCAGAAACCAACATATTCATCAGTAGTACATCCCTTTCTATCATCCTGGAGAAAGAGATGTTTCGACCTGGAATGTTGTGGGCACCCTCAGATCGCTTAAGCACGTCCACAGAAGGTGCCACGGTACGGTAGTGAAGAACAAACTGATCAAAACCCTTCTGCCGAGCTGCTCTATCAATATTATAGCTCTGAGAATTGTAATTATCATAACATATAACAAAAATGTTCCCTAGGGTACAACTATTTATAAAAAGTGGCCTTGCCAGCAGCAGCAATACTGCTTTCATCACTTGGACCAGAACGCAAGACGATAGCAGTGCTTTCAGCAAAAGTCTCAGGCAGAATCACATTTGGAAGCTTCGAATCGAAGGTCTGAAATTCACTTTCTTCTTATTATCCATTAAACTAATAAGGTTAATGGGAGAAATTTTCTTCTTACTCCAACGAAGAATCCGAGCATACTTTATTTTTTTCACTCGGAAAAAAACGTCGATCCTTTGATACATATTCGGGAAAATGTTCCCAAAGCCAGGCTTGCATAAACACCACATAAATAAAAGACTTTACCTTGGCATAACCATTGGAAGTCTTCATATCACGAATGAAAGTTTCCAAATGAGAATATAAAGTACCCAAAAATAAAGTACCTAAAGGAAGAGTCCTTCCACCAGCAAACGCAACAACAATCAGAACTAATGGAACCTTCAACTGACCTCCATAGGAATATTCGAATATGTCTCTAGAAATCCAAAGTACAAGGAATGCAGCAATGCATAGGTCAGCAGTGAGACCGTCAGCACTTGTACTACCGTTCCACCAATACTCAGCCCAAGATGTATAATTCTTGCTATTGCAACCACGATATTTTTGCAACTCCTCTATTTTTTAAACAAACGCTGATAGGCACATTTTTGTGCCTAAATTGTTCTCAATTATCTATTTTGTTTGTGCTCAATTTGTACTTATTAGGGTATTTTATGTGTTTGTCTGTATTTTTGGAAAATAAACTTTTGCGGAAAAATTGGCTCAAAAAGTTGATAAAGGCACCTCCCCCTAGAAAAATTACTAAAGACACCCCAAATTTGGATAAGGGCACCCCGGAAGATTACTAAAGGCAACCACCTTCCTTTTGAATTTAAATAAGAAAAAGGCGGGAATATTTCTCTTCGCATGAGAGAATTGTCTAAATGATTTGGAACCGAGTTTTGTGGGATTAAAACGTGTTTTTATTATCTCAAAGTGAAGAAACAATCAACACAAGTTTAAAACACGTTTTCGGAAGTGTTTGATGCCGTAAAAAATGGATGAAATATTCTTATATTAACCAGAAAAGGGATTTAGTCCCTGAGTTGGATTGGTACGAGTTTTAGTTAGTTTTGGAGAGAATATATAATCCTTATCGATTAAGGAAGTCTTGTTAGGGTTTTACAAACCTATATAAAGGAAGAGATCGAAGAAAAAAAAGGGGCAGTCTGAAGAGAAAAAAATTTAGAAGAAGAAAAAATAGTTGTTGCGAAGAGGAAAACAAAGAAAAAACTACACCCAAGATCACTCGCGAAATATGTTACCTATTCTTTACTCTTTACTTCAACCAAAGATTTCCGTTTATTCAACAGTGTTACTTCTTTTTTTATACCACAGAAACACTTTGTTTGCAACATTTATATTCGTATCAAGTGTTCTGTGTCAATTTATTTTCTATTATTTTCTTCTTGTAAACACTTTGAAAATTTATTTTGAGAGAGTGTGTGAGATGTGGAGCTAAACCCTATTGCTGAAGCGACGAAGGAAGCCATTTTTCCAATAATAAAGTGGTATATTTCTATTTAATTAATTATGATTAATTCTTTTATGATTTTTGCATTGAATTAAAATCTAATTGAGTGATTTTTATTGAACGATTGTGATTTCTTTTGATGGTTCATGCTTAGTCTAGGGATCTTGATGTTCCATGCTTTCGATTTACAGTCATTACTTTGAAAATCTACTTATTTAGGCAATATATTAGAATCAATTTGAATATATGAGTTGTACAATTATCAAATTGAGTCACTTAAAAATTGGTGGATGGTGGAATCTTTAGTCTCAGTATTCTTTAAAACTTGATATAATCTTTTTTAATTGAGTTTGCTATTTTAGCATTATAATTTACGTTCATCGACCATGACGACCCTTAGCTTATCCGAAAAATGTCATTAAGAGTCATCATGTTCCAAATGATAAACCATGACGACTTTTCATACCATACACATGCATATGAAAAGTCGGCATGTTCTATCATTTGGGAACATGACAACTTTTCTACTGTAACCGCAAATTTGTGGTTTCTAACTTAGATTTACAATCAAAATACTAAAAACAAGTATAGCAATGGGTTTTCTGTTCACTTACTTTAAAAGTGTCATTTGCGCTTCTTTTTCTTGTTGTTTTTCTTCCAATTCTTCAACAGTTGATTTTTTCTTTCTTATCGTATAACTATTTCCTTTGAGTTTATTTACGTGTTGAGGATTATCTACCACCTTTGAGCTTGTTTAGATCGAACCATATTTGTAGAATAAGTTAATTGGTGATTATCGACGACGATTTGTTTCCTAAAATAAATGGAGGAAGAGAAAAAGGGAAAAGAGGAATCGGCTGAATCGATTTTAGGTTTTTGTTTTTTGTTTTTGATTAAAAAATAAAAAGGAGCATATGACTAATTAGGGTATTAGGATTTTAGGATTAATATTATGAGGATAGTAAAATAATATTTTCTCCTATTTAGATACCCTTATACGTACACCCTGAATATAATAAAATTGACAACCCTCGTTTAGTTTCTACAACCCATATTTAAATTGATTGACCTATTTAAGCTTGTATAACTTTTAAGGAAATAAAAAAAATGATATTTTTAAGTATTTTTTTTTAATTATATCCGTATGGATAATAAAAGAGTAAAATTTAGAAATAACATACATCTCAAATTATGACATGGACATTTATAAGCTTTATATCGTTGGAAAACATTTTCAAACACCTAATAACGAATATAAAATTTGACTATTAAGTTATACATATTCATTATAGTAAAATTTAATGATAATAATCAATCTTTTATGAAACAAAATTTTAAAATGAATAACTTAACTTTATAAAGAGTATGATAAACCATTAAATCCACATTGGTTTATTTTATGCATATATTGTGGGACGCATATTTAATTACTCGTATATTTAGGGACTTATCTTCCTGAATCATGAGGCGAAAACTTTAAGATATAATATCTTCAAATTTATACGTAGGATATTTATGACTTATTTTTATAAAATTCTTTGAATTTTCTAAACAACTGGCATTAAAAGTGATATCAAGTTTTTTACTTTCCAACATCAATTTTTTGTACTTTGATTCAGACGAATTAACAAATCTAAATCCATCATAGTCCACTACACGGTCATCTAAAGACTGGATAATTGGCGAGTTCAATATCTCAACTACATCCATGTAGTAGATAAAAATACTAAAAAATATATTTAGATGAATTACTGTTTAGCTAATAAATTAAAATATAAGTAAAAAGACATAAATAAAAGAATTTGTGCTCTTTATTGAACGAGTGACTAAAGCTGGAATCGTATTGAGTACCTCTAACTCGGAGGTTAAGGGTCTTTATTTATAGGGATCAAATTTCTTTGTGATCAGGTGATTTTCACTGGAGTATATTAATTAAGTTGCGTAGGTTTTAGGCTATTCATGTACATGGATTTGGGATTTCCGCTTACTCCATACTTAGCTTTATGGCTTATAGATACACATGGGATGTGGAACAAGTTGTAGAGATCCCATCGTTTCTAGTACTTGTGGTGGTACCCATATTTTACTTTTCTTTTAATGGGCTTAGAGATACATATGGGATATGGTATCCACATTTCTTATTAACCTAAAAAGGAATGGAGAAACGTAGGGTCTTCTATTGATGTCCTCTATGGATGTCTTGAGGTTGTGGAGGCTTAGATTTGTTGACACTGATGATGGACTTTACTGCATAGGCTAGGTGATGCGCAAGCTTAGATTCTGTAGTGTTCCGGTTATGAATGTTCAGATGTCGATGCTAAAATCCCAAATAGTTTCGATGATACGGATGCTCGAATTCGTTGTATTTGTTTTCTTTCTACGGGTAGAATTGTATTTATGGTGCTATATATGAATGTTTTTCTTCTGGCTCTTCTTTTCTTCAGTTTTTCATTCATTCCTTGCTTTTCTCTTCTTTTTAAAATCAAATTATCCCTGTCTAGATAGATAAAAAAAAATTATCCATTTTTAAAAAAAAAAATTGGTTGTAAATGTTGTTTGGCATACTACACATACATCATGTAAAGTGTCTGCAAATTTTTTATGCATCCTTTATGTTGATCGCATAATTTTTTTATACATCGTCTATGGTAACTACATGATTCGTTATGTATTTTTTTTAGTGACTACATGATCCGGATGCATTCTTTTTTTTGAATGATATAACTATGATGCATAATTTATTATGCCCTTCACAAGATGGATGCATTCCACTTATGCAAGCTACACATGCAACCATATTTTTGGTTCATGCTATATATGCATATTTTTTTCTTAAAGTGGTTGTATGCTTATTAAGGTTGTTTAAAGCTTATTAAGGTTCTTTTTTTTGAAGTGGTTGCATTAGATGTTAAAGCAACCACTTTTTTATATTATGCATCCACTAATCGAAGTTTGTTCTTAAAAAAATATTCAGTTCCAAGATTAAAATTTAAATTTTATAAATGATGTTTATATTCGTTATGTAAATCTCTTTGAAAAAATTTCAATGAGATAAAATTTGTAAAATTCTGGCATATTGTTTGTCAAATATATTATATTTTAGCTTGCTTGACCATTATACCCCATAAAAATCTTTAAAAAGATGGATGGATGATTCTTTATGCATCCACTTTACTGGAAGGCAAAAAATTCGGAGTTTATTTATTATGCATGTAAAAGAGTTTAAAAGTAACGATGTTTTCTTTTGTTTTTCTCATAATCTCAAATAACCATTGACAAAGAAATAACTCTAGAAGTGAGCTTTAATATTTGTTCTATTATATAAAGGACCTTATATGAAGTTAAAATCTTTGTTTTTGAATTTTCCATTTTTTTAAAATAATAGTTATAACACTACATAAATTATTTGAAAGCATATTGATAATTAGGTAAAGTTAGAGTTTATTTTTCTTATTATGTCCCTATATTTTCTATAGATTAAAAGAGACCAGTAATAAATGTGGAGGTATTAAAGTAGTTGGAATGTTGTTATATTTAAAAGCCCTATTATTATAATGTATTGTAGACGGTGGATTTTGATAAGGGCTAGAATTATAAAATTGTCCACTGCCTAGCAGCAGAAGCATAAAAATATTCATGTATATTTCTGACTTTGTATCAGAACGTGAAATATTATTTTTCTACTTATATTCCGCAGGATTAAAAATACAGTCTCTAGAAATAGCTACAAGCGTTCTATACTGATCTCGTGGTCTATCTAATATTTACAATACTTATGCCATATTAAACGTGTCTCAATTCGCATAATTCCATAGTTGAATTCCTTAAACTCGTTTCGAATGCACATTGATGTTCAAATAACATTTATCTATTTTGAAAGTAGTTAATGCCTGATCTTTAAAGACGCATTCTAGCTTAATACTCTATTCACAAAGAGCACATCGAAATTTATCGTCTTGTCCTTAAGTATGCATGTCATTCTAGCATTTTGCTTAAAAATGCGTCACAATTTATGCGTCTCAAGGACGTATCATTCTGCAGTGCTGGCCTAGTGCCAGCGCTAGCTTCCTTAAGGAGCATCCCCAAGGACGTGTTATTTCTTCAGCGTTGTCCTAGTATTAGCACTAGCTTCGCTAAGGAGCGTCCCCAAGGATGCGTTACTTCTTCAGCGCTAGCCTAGTGCCAGCGCTAGCTTCGCTAAGTAGCATCTCAAGGACGCGTTACTTCTTCAACGCTGTCCTAGTACCACTCTCTAGCGTTGGGCTAGCTCCTCTTTCTTCAGTGGTATCCAGCCCTTCTAAGAGGCGTCCCTAGGGTACTTTGGCGCTGGCCTAATGTCGGCGCCACCATCCCTATATGGCTATGCATCAAGTCTTTTTTCCCTGAATTCTCGAGTGCGCCACGACTGGTCCTTGGGAACTTTTGTGTAATCTATGCTTCGAACACTTCCAAATTTCTTCTGTGTCACATCTGAGCTAATACTGGCTATTAAATTTACACCATGTTACTCCTAAGATAGTACATGACCATTAAACTTACTAGACTCAACACAGATCAGTCTAATTATTAATTTAGTAAACTGAGCAACTTGCTTCACTAACTTAATTAGCAAGTTATTGACTTGACCTAATCAAAATAATGTTGGTCCATGATTCTACTCTTTCTATGAGATATCAAATACAACACACGGGGGTTCTTATTGGGGTTTGGTCTAGCGGTCTACGACAATCGCACGTTGTGGCAACACATCCACGAACAAGAAGTTAATAAGTAGTGACGCAGTTTCAGAGCACTTGAGAGGACGAGGAGTAGTGGTCATACAAGTCTTCCTTATTTTTTTTACAAGACCCACTACAATCTCCACAATCGTAACTTGTCCATTTCTTTGGTAACTTCCACCACTTACGAGAAATCAATGTGTTTCCTATCAAACTATAAATAGATGGCCTCATCTATTCAAAAATGAACTAAGATAGAATCAACGATCTATCCCAGAGATAATCCATTTTTAAAACCACAAACTATCATTTTCAATCACAAAGTGATTTCTCAATCTTCTTTGCTTCTCTCCCCTAAAATCAACTCATCATCTCCACCTTTGTGATGGAAGCAGGACGTGAACGACCATTTCTTGGTTTAGGATCCTCCTGTTCGAGTTTGATCTCTCGAACCTACCTAAAAATACTATTTTTTAGTACATTTGTTTTCACCCTAAAACATATATTTACGTTATACACCACCGTAATATGTTATTTCATTTTTGCTCCTTCTTTTTTATATTCCAACAAAACAATAACGAGGATATAAAAGTAATTTGATTTACAAAAATAACTATGATCTTAGGGTCAATTTTTATTTTCGCACGCGCATGTATGTGCTCACTGTTCTAGTAGGAATAAAATAAAAGTAGAAACTATCAATTAGTCATAAAATAATATATTATTTGTTAGTTTGGTCCTGTTGACTTGGTCCAATTGCTATGAGGTTCTATTTTGAAAACATATTATCAGTTTGGTTCAAAAATTATTATGTGGTCTTAGGGTGCACTTTGCTATGAGGTTCTATTTTGAAAACATATTATCAGTTTGGTTCAAAAATTATTATGTGGTCTTAGGGTGCACTTACCCACACCGGTTGATGTCATCATTTTTAAAACTAGTGTCAAAAAATACTCTTTTCTCTCTCTTTTAAAAGTAAATAAAAAATCTTAAAAATTAAATATCTCTCAAACCACAATCCGAAATTTAACAAATTTACATAATCGGAAAGCTCTCGACGAGATCTACAAAATGATTACCACTTTCACTGTTCTTGAAGCTTTGATTTTTATGTTATTGTTTAGCTAAAGATAAATTATAAAATGAACTATCATTACGAGTTCATTCTGCAAAATGAAATGCTAGAATTGACTACCATCGTAATGAACTAACTTTGCGAGTTTATTTTACATAATGAACTGCCATTACATGCAAGAACGAACCACCATTACAAGTGTATTCTACAAATAAGATGAACTTCCATCACGTGTTGATTCTACAAAATGAACTGTTTGAGTGAACTGCCATTCTAATGAGCTAACTTTGAGAGTTCATTTTATAGAATAAACTACCATTACATGCTACAATGATCTACCATTATGAGTTCATTCTACAAAATGAATTGCTAGAATGAACTCTTATTACTGAGTTAATTCTAAAAATTGAACGGCTAGAATGAACTACCATTGTAATGAACTAACTTTACGAGTTTATTTTACCGAATGAATTATCTTTACATGCTAGAATGAACCACCATTACGAGCTCATTCTACAAAACGAAATGATAAAATGAACTACCATTAAAAGTTCATTTTACAAAATGAACCCTATATTAATGTTCATTTTTAGTATGAATTCATATTACCTATACCGTGAAGATTAAAGCTTCGAAAAATAGTGAAATGGGTACTCGTTGTATAGTTCTAGTTGAAAGCTTTCCGAATATATAAAACTTATCAATGTTCGGCATATATTTTGAGAGACATTTTATTTTTAGTTTTTTACTTATTTTATAAAGTGAGAGAAAAATAAAAAATAAAAAATATAATTTAGCTATTTTAATATTTTTAAATAAATAAAGACCAAATTAAAGTTGGACCATATAAAATAGGACCAAATTAAAATTTTCTCTAAAAAACACACTTTGTCCAAAAATCCCCAAATTATTAAGCTAATTCAGTTAAGCTTCTATTAACTAATGATCCACTAATTGTGCTTAAGCTTCCAAGATATTGACAATATCTGTCAATATTTTTAGTGTCTGTAGTCTTTTTATGTTTTGACTGTTCGATGTGAATGTTATGACGGAAAACATAGTATATTTTCTCGGCCCATATATAAAGATGGAGCTTTAAATTCTAATAATATCATTAGTGTGGCTAAATTTTGATCCAAAATAATTTTTTCTACATATACCTACCTTTACTTATTATGTACGAATATTATCATAAATTAATTAATATTTATAATCATAAAAATAAGATAAAAGATAATATAGAAAAATAATAAATATTTATAAAATCTAATTTTTTTTAAGAGCATTTATAAATTATGCCTATAGATATATTTATACGAGATGAAGAAAATATATTTTTTTCTGCGTGGACCTTTGCGCTTTGTCTGAAGTAGGAATGTGTCAGAAATATAGTGGGCTTAATCCCATAATTACTGATCAATGAACCTAATTCACTCGCTCCTCTTCTATACCTCATGAAGCGGTAGTGTTTGAATCAATCCATCGCGGCATCCCCGCAGTGAGAAGACCAATCTCTCTTGCCGTTGTATTAAAATGAAGTGAATAGCTCTCTGAACTTGAATAGGGCTAGATTGAGAACCCATGAAGTGCTACAGCCCAAAACAACCACCTACTACTACTAGAGTAAGTCACTTTGCGTGTGAATTTAAGCTACAAAGTAAAGAGTCATAAATGGATAAGGTGTTTGTGCTGTAATTTGATGTCCACGTTTAGGAGAGAGACTTGGATATATGGGGTACATTGTTTAGATTTTTCTTGATGCGCATTATTGAAATTTTTCATAAATACCAGCAGCATAAACACCATTGTCGCTGCGACACTGCCATTAGCGGCGCCAACTAAAAAATATTATCATCACAAATGCCAGAATCATATCCGGTAAAAAAAATTATGTCAGGTTCGTACGTTTTGATGAACCAACTAGCCCGAACCCACTGTTAGGACTATTAAGTACCCAGTGACTTGCTTCGGAAAAAAAAAGTGCCCAGTGACGGTCTCGAAGCTGATTCTCTTCTCAAATTCAAAAATTATTTTTATTAGGTTCAGACGTGTAAGATGGATGCAACGACTACTCCGAAGCCACTTAAATTCAGACATGTTGATGCACCAAACTACTCTGAATCCCACTTAGGTTCAGACCATTAGTTACCATATCAATTGTCAAAACCCAGTCTTCATCTCTAATTATTCAACAACAACAATCTCCTTCAAGTGCTTGGCGGGTCACTTAGAGATGGAGATCGCAACACAAATTTTTTTTATAGAATTGTAAAGGATTATAGAGTTTCAAACAACATCATCAACCTTCGTATTAATGGTCGATGGACCGGAAGCAAAGAGGAAATTAAGTTGGGCATTGTAAATCATTTTGAGCTCGCGTTTAAGGAGACATCAAACTCTCGTCCAAGAATCAAAAATATGTGTCTTAAGAAGATTGATGAGCAAGCTCGCTTATGGTTGGAAAGGTCTTTTAGTGAAGAGGAAGTGAAAAACGCAATTAAAAGCTTGGGAATAGACCGTGCTCCGGGTCCGGATGGTTATCCTATGAAGTTCTTTATTGTTTGTTGGGACTTTATTAAAGAAGATTTGATGAAGGTTTTTAAGGAATTCCATGACCACAATGTTCTTTACTCGTCCTTAAAAAACAATTTTATCGCTCTCATTCCAAAGAAGGTGAACGTAGAGGAAGTTCAAGATTTTCGGCCTATTAGCCTTATTGGGATTGTGTACAAAATCATCTCCAAGTGCTTGGCGGAACGTCTAAAGGTATATCTTCCTTCTCTAATTTCTTCGTCCCAATCTAGTTTTATTAAAGGTAGACAAATCCTTGATGGTGTGTTGATAGCAAATGAATGCGTGGATTCTAGACTCCGTCAAAAATTATCGGGATTGGTTTGCAAGCTCGATTTTGAGAAGGCTTTTCATAACGTAAATTGGAACTTTCTTAATGAAGTCTTATTTAAAATGGGGTTTGGTGGTGTTTGGAGGGCTTGGATTAGAAATTGTTTAACTTTCTCTAAATTTTCTGTTCTCGTCAGTGGATCGTCCTATGGCTATTTTGGAAGTGAAAAGGGACTTCGTCAAGGAGACCCACTCTCTCCCTTTCTCTTTACAATTGTGGGTGAAGTTTTAAGTTGTATGTTGAGTAAAGCTCAAGACTTTGATCAAATTTCGGGGTTCTCGGTAAAGGTTGGAGGAACAAAAATAAATCATTTGCAATTTGTCGACGATACTATTGTCTTTCTCGATGCGAAGGAGGAAGAAGTTGCTACCCTCCGTTACCTTCTTCTTTGCTTTGAGTTAACTTCGGGCTTGAAGATTAATTTTTCCAAGAGTAGCTTGTATGGAGTCGCGGTGGAAGAGGGTATTGAAAATTATGCAAACATGTTGGGATGCAAATATGAAAGCTTTCCTAGTATATACCTTGGTCTTCCGTTGGGCGGCAAAGTAGGAGGGTTACAAAAATGGGAGAAAACGCTTGATATTTGTGCGAAAAGGATTTCCTCTTGGAACGGAAAAGCAATAGCAAAAGGCGGTAAGTTAACCCTCGTTAAAAGCACTTTAGGGAGTTTACCAATTTACTACCTATCTCTTTTTCTTGCTCCATGCGCCATATCTAAGAAAATTGATAAAGTGATGAGGAACTTTTTATGGGATGATGATCAAAATAATAAACGAAATCACAATATTGGTTGGACTATGGTGTCAAAACCGAAGGAAAAAGGAGGGCTTGGTATTAGAAGAACTAAACTAGTGAATTCGGCTTTGCTAAAAAAATAGTGGTGGCGCTTTGGCTTAGAGAAAGATGCGTTGTGGAGGAAGATAATAGTCGAAAAATTTGGTGAAACCTTTACCGGTTGGGAAACTCTCCAACCTAAAGGTTCAAAAGGAGGTAGCCTTTGGTATAACATTTATAAAGAGATAGAAGATTTCAACAAACATATCAAATTCAAGGTTGGCGCGGGTAAGGAAACTAGATTTTGGGAAGATGTTTGGATTGGGGAAGGAAAATTATGTGATATGTTTCCATCGGCCTATGAAGTCTCAAGGACCAAGGAGCTTGTGGTATCCCGTATGTTCGATGTAGTAGACAACGGTATAAGGTGGAAGTTTATGGCTAGACAAAGATACTCTCAAACCATCTCAAATGAAGTATCAAGTATATCAAATATTCTCTCTTCTTTCTCTTTTCAAGAAGGTGTTTCGGATAGTCGAATTTGGGATGGAAATGACAATGGTCAATATACGGTTAAAGATGGTATTAGGAACGAAGAGGAACAAGAGGTGCCAACTTTCACAATCGATGTTGTTTGGAGTCGTAATTATCCTTGCAAAATCAATTTCTTTCTTTGGCTTCTTTCTCATGATAGGGTAATGACAAAAGATAAGCTTCTAAGAAGGGGCATGGAGGTTTCTAGCATTTGTTTTTTTTGTGGCGAAAACGCTGAGACTAGCGAGCATCTTTTCTATGATTGTTGGAGGATCCGAAGGATTTGGGACTACTTTAATGAAGGGTCTAGGAGTAATTGGATTTATAACTCCAATGTGTCTATAAACGTAAACTCTTGGGAATTCAATTGGGGAGATGATCGTCTTAGTCGAATTTGGAATAACATCCCGGTAGCAATTTGGTGGTGTATATGGAAGGAGCATAATGCAAGAGTCTTCGAAAACAAAAGGAAAAGATTGGAAAGTATTATTAGAATCGTTAAACTTCAAGCTTTCTTTTGGGCCGAATCTAATACAAAAATGTTAGGTCTAACCGCAAATATGGTAATAACTCTTTGGGACTCATTATTTCGGTCTCATTGATTTTGTGCTCTCCCTTTAGGCTTTTTCTTCTTGTTGTCTTTTGTATTCATTGGGTTGAGGTACCCCCCTTAAGTACCTTCTCTTTTCAATGAATTTCTTCTTTGTCCGATCTAAAAAACAACAATCTCCTTCAAGTTTGATGTTCAGTCATTTAGAGTTGCAGACTGCTTTGAAAAAACTACCTAATCCAAATTACAGAGTTTCACATATAACATATTAATCTAATAGGCCAAATTACAACGTTTCACAAGATCAAAATGGTTTCAATTCTAAATGATTCTTTTTAATCTGTACAAAAAAAAATCACAATCAAAACCTAATTTTTGAGTGGTAAACAATAGCTTAATTAAGATTTAGGATGAGGTACCCACATTAACCTAATAGCCTATGGGCAATCGTTTCTTAATAAACATTAGCAAGTCCATAAATGCTTGAGAATTAGGTTTTAAAGAGAGACAGAAGCCCATACGTTTTGTCAAACCCGGACTGGACATTGAACCAGTGAAGTTAGTGGTTGGGTCAATTAGATTCAACCAGTTGTTCAACCAGAGTCAATTGGGTTGAAGTATTAGCAGATGAAGTTTAGTCGCTAAATACAAATTGAAAATTATGTAGGCTTTTCACACAGATATAAGTTATATAACTCTAACCATTAATCCTCTTATCTTCTTTATGGTTATAAAATAAATGTGTTTTTATTAGATCTATCGGCTGAGATATATTCCTGACTTACAACAAGTGGCTGTGATCTCCCACTCCTTCTCAGTTTTGGGCATTCAAAAGGATCTCAGAGTTAGCAGCGTTCCCCTTATGGCCCACCCAATAATTACCTTTTCCGTTTATCTTCTTCCATTACCGCTCGTTAATCCCCCATTCCCTTTTTCCATGAGAAAACCCTCTTCTAACTGTTGGTAGATCTTCCGCCTCTTCCATTCTCTTTTTTCCTTTTCTTCCATAACCGGAGATTTCGCTGTTGAAATAAAATGGAAGAGAGTCAGTGAGGGTTAGAAGAGAGTAAGAAGAAGAAGGACTGATGTTGACCCTGAATTCGTGTTTGGTGAAGATTTGGTGGTTTTGAAGAATTGGGTTTAGTTGATGCCGGACAGAAAGGGTTTTCAGATGTGTAGTTCAAGCTGTTTCTGCCATGTTTTGATGGTTGAAAGATTGAAGAGTTAAGAGAACAATTTGATTGATGTTCGAGACAAACCAAAGAATAATCGACGGAATGGGTTTGTTTGCTTAGGTCTACTTATTTTTGTGCTTGAGATTAATCTGAAAAAATATATAATCTTTTAAATATTTATATATATTCTTATGCTTTACTGATTCCTTTTTTTTTAATTGTTTGATTACCAAAAAATCGAGGAGTTTTGTTTTTTATTTCGAGGAAGAGAAACTAAAGAAATTGATTTGGTTTTCTGAATTTGATGTTTAAATTTGTTATATTTGTAGTAAGATTCTAATGGATGATCGGAAACGATTGAATCATTGGGGTTTGATCATTTTCATTAAGGCGGAGGGTTTACTGGAAGATTATGGCTTAGTTAAGTAATTTGATTCATTTTTGTTTATGCGATTTGAATAGGTGTTGTTCATAGTTGAAGAATATGGTTTTACCTGAGAGTTTTTGAACTTTATACATTTTGTCTATTCATTTTTGTTGATTTCAGTCAAGTAGTGAATTAGAATGTCCTGATATGTTATCCATTATTTTTGAAATTTTCTTGCTGAGAATTTTGATTCTTCGGATTTTATTTACTTAGGTCTGTATCCAATAAACTCATATGGAAATTTGATCTGTTGCTACGCGTTGTGGGGACTGGAAAAACTACATTTCCTCAACTCTTTTTTTACCTCTTGATGATCGGAATGGGATATGAATCAATAAAGGGGGTTACCTCCTGAATTATTAGGGATCATTATGGGTAGTTTAATGTCTTGTTGGTTTCGTTGTTGGTTTTAAAAGAGGTTCCTTTTTATTTTTCTTTTGTATGTGTGGCTGTGAGCAGATTTGAAATGATTTATGGTATACTTAATGTTGTGGGTTCTATTTATACTACTCAATCATATACCAATCCAACAAACCAAAAATATACTACTAGAAAGAAAATTAAGATTGTTTTGACCGTTCTGAATCTCCTGTTGCTACAAATACTGATTAGCATGGCAAACTACTACCCTCTAGACGTGAAAAAAAGATAATGAAACAAGTTCTCTCATTTTTTTATTTCTTTTCTTTTGAAAGTCTTATAGTTGCATATTACACATCCTTTCTGGAATTGAGAGTTATTTTATGGAGAGAAATAGAGGAAGCAACTTCTTCTTTGGTGAATTGAACCGTCTGAGTAATACATTGTCTAATTATCCTTCAATAAGGTCATAATTCCTAACTTATCTCTTTGATTCTTTACAGAGGTATTTGAGCTGCACATGGAAGATTTACGTGCAAAGCAAGGTGAAATCTCAAAAAGAGATGCTGACATTAAACTTCTGTGAGTGTGTCCATTCTTAAAAACTTAATCGCGGATATAAGTTGGAGAAATTTACTCATGTACCACCATCTTCCAGGAAGGGCAACATAAAAGTATATAGTTTTGTAAATATATGTTCCAGCGTCCCAGATTTGTTGCGTGTATTAAATTCAGTATCTCTTACAGCAGCTGAGATGAAAAACCTCCATAATTACAGCAGCTGTATCTTCATTAGTCGCCTTCTCCATGGACAGATCTGGAGATAGAAAGTGAAAGAGGGGTGTTGGTTGTTAGGGTCTGGAATGCCTATCATGTGTTTGAAATAATGTTAGATCTGAGATGAAAAATATGATCGGGATCTAGATGGGTTTTAACTGAAATTATTGATTGGGGTGTTTATTGAATGGATGCTTTTTGTGTTGATCGTGATATTATTTTTCTTATTTGGCAAAGTTGTTCCTTCTTTTTTACTGTTTTTCCTTTAGTCCTTACTCATTATCATCCAACACAGTGACACAGTGAGACCTCTTTACTCACTATGATTATTCATTATTCACTTCTCTCCGTTTTGGTGTTTGGTAATTGAAGTTAAAATCTGTATGAGTTTAAAATCTTTTATAATTTTGTAATTTTTGACTCACCGTGTCCGTTATTATGATGGTGGGATGCGGGGAAATTCCCAGGTCTTTGCCACATTGGTGAAGATCTTGAAGGAATATGTGTTTTGCGTAGTTTCCGGTGTGTCTTGGTTACCATTGCAATGTTTCTTCATTTTCAGATCCGAGGCTTGCAGCAGAACAAATACGAGCTAACCAAAAAGTTGGAATTTGCTAATGCTAAACTTGCAGGGGTACGTAAGCATTGTAATTTTAACACTACAATAAGCTGAGTTTGCATATGATCTTCACTAGATGAGAAGGTAGATTCTTAAAAAGCATTTCACAGAAGGCCAAAGTACGTATACTTTAAGGTAGTTCCACCAGCTAATTGCCAAGAAAGCAGGGTTAGCAAATATGTTTAAGTATCAAAATTTCATCTGTTAGATTTCATTTCAATGGTTCATCTATTTGGAAAGTTTTAAGTAAGTTCGTGTTAAATTGATGCCGTTTTGAATATCTTACTTAATGTTACTGTTTAAACTTAATCCTTCCTTTTTTTTGTCAGTATGAAATGGGGCAGGAGAGTATGTGTGAAGTAATTGATAAGCTCAATGATGCATCTCTTTTTGCAGCTCTAACAAAAATAACTGAAACTATAGGTGAGCTCCCATCAACTGGCAATGGGAATGATATTCTGAAGCGCTCATCTCAAACAAGACCGCATGCAGCCAAAAGTAAGAAAGTCAGTGATATTGTGAAGCCCCTAACTGAAACAAATTCTGAAGAAGCTAAAAACGAGAATCGTTATCGTTAAAGGTAGTGCAAATTGATCCAATTCCATATCGAGTTATTTTGCCCACATTTAGGAAAGCCAACTTCATCATCTGACAGAAATACTGTAACAATGTGACAATCTATTTTACTGTTTGCATAGGTGACGTAGTATATGTAGTCACCATTCATATGGCTGCAAAACTCAACCTGTAGCTTCTCTCCATTCATATATATTTGGTGCGACAGTTAATTCTTCTCGGCGACTCCAAGCCTCTGTCTAAAATCTTCTTCCATTAGAGGAAGACCCTTGCGAACACTAACCTTTGGTTCCCATCCGAGCAAATCCTTCGCCTTTGAGATGTCTGGCTTCCTTTGACGTGGGTCATCTGGTGTATTCTCCGCAACCTTCAACTTCACATCAGGATCAATCAGCTGCAAACCACATGATCAAGTATAACAATTATCAGAATCCCACATACAGAATTCCAAAACCTGGAAGATTCAACTGCGTTGACACATTTGTGTGAATGGATACAACCATATTATGCTTTGGTATTATTTAGTTACTGCTGTAATTCGCTTCTATTTAAACTACTTGGAGATTTTACTTATGCTTGAGTTGTCATAGTATAAATCACCGTTCCATACCTCCAATGGCTCATAAATACCAAGGTGATATTTAAATATTTACTTTTTCTTAGGTGCATATAAATTATGTCGTGTACTTATAAATTATATCTGTACCACTAAAAAAAGATAAATTTCATTCACCAAAAACATAAAGACTAATATTAACTGCACCATACGGCGGTATGTTAGCTAATTATTACTTTATTACCTCAGCTTCTCTACCCTTTTGTAGAAACATATTCTGAAACCGGTCTTAAATAATCGATAAGGGGTTTGTGTATATGGTTTTAACATTCTTTCACAGGCGACTAGGGTATTAATGAATGCATAACTATTGATGTTTGAAAAGATAATAAAATTATAACTTCCAAGTAAATTCAAGAGCAAGGAGACCTCGCTGAATATGTGTCTAAATCTATGTACTACATAGCAATTGGTAGTAACAACTATCTCATGCCTAATCTATATCCTAGCAGTAAACTCTTTTTCCCTGAAAGCTGTGCTGATTACCTCATTTCCACCTTACCCAATCAAATTACGGTGATATTCAACAGCAGATTAAAACTCTGAGTAAAGAAATTTCCTAACAAACGACCATGTGAAATAGCCTATACTGACCATACACGGGTGCTAGCCTAGTCAATTATATAAAACACAACATAAATATAAAGGACGACTGAGATCTTCCTAGAAAATATATAAAGAGCGATTAAAATCTGTCGCGGGGGCATAAAGGAAAACTAAGATATGTCCACGGGATGCATAAAGAGTAGTCACGTTTAAAAGATATTTAAGGAATACAATTATATATTATAGATGTTACAAAAAGAAATGGTATGGATCCGATCCGACGACTGGAAATGAATTTTTAAACGACATCAATGGCTCTAATACTTAGGTAGTGCCAAAGATAAATCGTGGCTCACATTTAACCTCATTTTAGGCCTTCATCCGACGTCCCGGATTTGTGTTGTCATACGTTTCAAACCCATCATTCAAAACACTGTCGTTATTGATATCTTCTCACAAAATTAGGCTTCTCAACAAAACACTTTGGTTACAAACTCATATGATCAAAATTAGTGCTTCTCTTATCTAGCTGCTTCTCTCTCATCTGCAGATCTTCTTAATCTTTAACTTGCATTTAGAAGAACACTCTCAATGATCAGATGATGCATTCAGTTCGTTAAATACTTTTGTCTTAGTAATATTTGACTTAGCTCCTTTGGTACTGTATTACAGAGACTGTCATAAAGCTTATCACCTTGAGTGTGTTGGATAGGATTCTCAATCCCTGGATTTGTAGTAAGCATATCACCATCTTTCTCAATCCACTGTTCTAAATTATGGTTGAACTATTCTTCTAAAATTGGTTTCTATGTATTGAATATACAGTAATTGATGGTCCTGGAGGATTTCTATTTGAGTGGTGGTCTGTTTTCTGGGATATTTTCATTGCTAAAATGAATGAGAAACATTCTGAGGTTGCTGCAGCTTATATTGAGGTGTCTTTGTAGCTGTTTCTTGCATTTACTCTTATGGACTGGTGATGAAAATCATGACCAAGAGTGGTCAGAATTAAGCGCATTACTCCACACACGATTCGATTAAATTCCTAAATTCTTTTCAACTTCTAACACTTCCATTTTCTTCAGCTAATTTTCCTTAATTTGCTTTTTAATGTTATGTGATCGTATGTGGGGTTGAATGTTCTCCGATTCAATTCGTTTGATTGCAATGTTAGGCTTTACTCGATGGGTCATCTCTAGAATATTCTGAAACAAAATTTGAAACTCTGAATTTTATTTTTCTCGCTCACAGTCTCCATTACTGATTAGAGTAAGAAGAATCCTCAATTTTGTTTCCTTTGAGTTTCCGAATTGATCGGTTTTGGATTGACGAAGCAGTTTCAGGTAATTTTCCCCAGTTTGCTATTTCTTTTTGAAGCCCTAGATTGGTATTTGTACTTCTACCATCAAATCTTATGTTCTGATCCTTAACTATCATATCCACACCGGGCATTATTTTGTTTTTTAATTTCAGCCCTTAAATTTGAGGATTTTTTTTGAAGTTTCAGAGTGCGGACAATCGGAATAATTATTTTGAATTAATCGTGAATTCCACCGTATCAATTGGACTAAATCATGCGGGCGTATTATTTTAACCCCGAACATAGTACACGTCTTATATGGCCCTACCGAATAATACACGAATTATACAGATCCAACGGTTATGAATTATTTTGAAGTTGTTGATGGATAAACGCAGTGGTGCCCGTTAAAAACCTTACACCGTCGGATAACCGTAGTAGTTAAGTGGGGACAATATCGGTGGAGGTTAGAGTCGTTACAGATGGCATCATAGCCGACGACAGGTTACATGTCAAGGATGAAAGAGTACGCTGGACGGGTTGGGTCACCTATTAGTCTCATGAGTGGCATGGAACGTCGGAGGGCTTGAATATATTCCGGAGTTGAGGACGGCTCCAATTTAAGGTGGTGGTATTGTAATACCCCGATTGGGAAGATAGGGTTTGCCGAATGAAATATAAATAATGGTTTGTTCTTTCGTAACACCGAAGCATTTTCAGCACAATTGGCTCTAGAGTTGGCAAAAAACTCTAAAGTTAAGCGTTCTTGGGAGGGAGTAACCAAGGATGAGTAATCTCATGGGAAGCTACGGCTGGATAACCGCAGCAGTGCCCGTTAAAAACCATATACTGCCGGATAACCGCAATGGCTAAGTGGGGACAATATCGGTGGAGGGTTGGGTTGTTACATCGAGCACATACCAACCCTTGCTTGGTCCTCTAGAAGCATTGCGCCAATCCTTTCTTAGTCCTCGAGCACACGCCAACCCTTGCTTAGTCCTCGAGAAGCATGGCGCCAATCCTTGCTCGATTCTCAAGAGCATAACGCCAATTCTTGTTTGGTCCTTTAGAACCTTTACATAATCAAGACTTCGGACACTTCCAAGCTTGTGTCATTCCATAAGCCTACGCACATCCAAGCTTGCTTGCTTCCAAGTTTGTGTCATTTCCCAGTCTTGCCACTTTTAAACTTGCGCATTTCTAAGCTTAGACTTACTAACTTTACTAGACTTAACAGTACTAGTAGTTATATTACTCGATTAACTAATCGAAAGATTCATTCATATAAACCAACTATCAAATTTACGAGACATCAAACATGTCACAAGGGGATACTCATTAGGGTAATGGTCTGGTGGTCTATAACTGAACACCCACGATGAGAATGAATTAAGTTGAATGTTACTAGAGAAGGAGTTAATGAACATTACTGTTACGAGAATTCTCCTAATAATAATGAGTATTACGTTTCAAGAATTTTCCCAGCAATAAGGTGCACGTTCTCAACCACGTTCTCCACTTCTTATGATATTAAGATTTCCACATTATAAATAGAGCATCTCATCTATTTCTATAAGATAGAACAACAACACAAGTGACACAACAATATTTATCGAAGTTCATCAGACTATCATAACAACTTCATTTTCTCTACTTGAATTCTGCTACAGAAATTCGAGTTCTCCGACTAGAATTCACTAATCTCTAATCCCATTCTTCTCTGTTCCCTCCGTTAGATCGATCATTTTTCCTCCTCTGTAACCGAAGTAAGACTGGGACAAACATTTTCTTGGTTTAGGCTAGCTTTGGACGATTTTGATTTCTCGTATTCGACAACTTTCCCTTTCACCCTTTAATATGTTTTTCCACTAAAACAAAGTTGAATACAAGTCCTTGTCAGTTTTTGCTGCGGAAGTTATGTATATTTCTTTTTTGCTTGAGGAACTGAACATTGAGGTTGTTAAACCATTCAAGTTGTTATGTGACAATTTAAGTGCAAAATTTGTTGATCGGAGTCCGGTTTTCCACTCTCTAGCCAAACACTTAGTCTTAGACTATTACTTTAGGGATTTGGTTTGTAAAACCCCTTATCCTACAGTAGGTGTTAAAGTAGTAAAATATTATTTTTGGAAATCTATTAAGTTTACTAGTGCATATATATTCACATAAATCCTAGGGTTTAGTCTTTTCTTCTAAAACTAAAATAAAAGAAAAACTATTAGCCGTATTATGCTTTTCTTTTTGGAATCCTTGCTGCTGTGAAAGATAAATTGGAGGAAGAAAAAAGGGGCGATGTTTTGAATCTAATTTGTTATCCTTGCGCGTATCAGGTAGGTTTTCTCTCTTTTATAATGTTTATAGTTTAATGTAATGGAGTAAAAGGAATTTTTTTAGCTATGGATTTTAAGTACTGTTTCAAATCAATGATACTGGTAAACTTTAGGTTTTATTCTTTCATGAAATTAACTCTTAAGACCGGACTGAGTATGATTGGTTTGTTTGTTTGTACTTATATGCTATCACTAGATTAGTTACATCGAACCCGAAGTTTATTCTCAATGTGTAAATTCAGCCTTGTAGGGGTGGAAAAATACTTCGTCACGTATTCGCAACTCAAGGTACAAGTATGGGAGAGGCGAATATTAGTTAATTATTGAAGTTATCCTCAGTCAACATAGAGATCTTCGTCTACACCTCGAGGAACAGACACGTGGAAAACACTAATTGAAGATCAACGACCAAGTTTGAATTGGGTAGTTGAACATTTAATGCGCGAACAAAGAAGTCATATCAACAGTTTGTTAGCTATCGTGACAGGTGACGAGACACCATTGGACAAAGAACAGAGGTGCAATAACAATTATAACACTGATCATTGGCGAGCGTCTCAGCGAAGCAAAGCTCCAGCGAAGATAGATTCTCCTTCAAGAAATCTTTAGCGAGGATTTACCAGCGGAGACACCTACGAAGTAAAATGAGCAGTCATCCATTATCATAATTTGTGTATAAATACTAGCGAAAACAATGTAAAGAGGGTTGAACTTCTGGTGTAAGGCTTACAGAGAGAGAGAACTATTGAGGGTAATACTAAGGCTGAGAGTTTGTAACCTTCATCAAATCATACTGAAATCACCCCCGTGGATGTAATTTTTAACACCGAACCATGTAAGTCCTTTGTATTATTTACTTATGATTGTGTGAATTCGACCCTAAATCTTGACCAAACACATTGAGAATAGCTTAAGGTAAGTATTTGGTGTGTTGTAGGATTTCCTGAAGCTACAAGCCTGACCTAATTGAAGTTGTTGGGAACCTCTGCTTCAGTATTGTACTCCCTTCGTTTTAGCAAAAGTGTTACTATCATTTTTTTAACCTAAAAATATACCAAAATAAAAAAAATGATAGTAACACTTTTGCTGAAACGGAAGGAGTATGGTTTAAGAACAAGTTAGCTTGAAACCGAATCAACGTACTGCTTGCTTTTTAGATTATGATGCTTGGTAGTATACGAGATATTATAGTTAACTAATTACAGTAAGAATCGATGTTACATACTAAGAGAGTAAGAGATAATTAATTGATGTACTTTCTTTATTGATGTGTCTTTGGACTGATAATTTGAAGCTTAGAAAAAGGTACAGTAGAAATAATTTCTTGGTTGCACTTAAGTTTCCCTCCATTATGCCCTTGTTTGAATGGTTGTTTAATTATCAAGCTTTAATTATTTTCTTTATGCCGGGTTACAATGTTGATTTAGAGGCTTAGCTTATAAGGTGAAGTTAAAAAGGGATACGTACAGTCTGATATCAAAGTTGGTAAATGTTAGTAATGTGGCAATTAGGTGTTAAAGTTTTGCAGTTGTAGTGGTGCTTAGTTATAGTTTGTTCTTAGAAATTTTGTTGCACTTTGATGACTAGTGGTGCTTAGTTATAGTTTGTGCCTTTATTTTGTCATGGAATTATAAGCAGGCGTGACTTATGATGGGTGAGCTATGTGATGTTAACACGCGGAAGTGTTTCCATTTTGTTAGTATGACGAAAATATAAATTGCATGATTAAATTGTGAGACCCTTGTTGGTTTGATCTGATTTGGTGTAACTGGTACGGACTGTATGATAATATTGTGTGAGAGCGACTAGTATAATTTGTATTTTTGATGCCGTGGTTGGTTTGACATCCATAAATTATGTATACGATGACCGTGGGGTTGTATATAAAATGCTAGTGGACTGGAAAATGTGATGACCGGATAGTCGCATATATGTTGCTTAGCTGATTGAAGTATATGGAATGTCATTCTAAACATTTAGTATGCTAACACATGGTTAGCTTACTAATTGGACCATATTAAGGCACTTAGAGCGTCGACAATGGCTGGATCAAACGACGAATCAAATCTATTTATGGTCTTTGATCCGTCAAAACCATACCACAGCATGACGAGCACAAATGATCTATGGTTCGTTTTTGACACTGTTATCAAATTTGGTATTTTTTTCGGACCAAACCCATTATACTCGAGTCGGTGGTGTAGTTAACCGTCTGACTCTAAGCGGGCGTGTAGTGAAGCGTTTGATGGCAGGAGGTCTTCTAGCGTAACGCTTGGAAACACGGGCGTTAACCAAATCTCCGCCTGATGAGGCGTTCACCTAGATTACGCCTGATAAAGCGTTCGTCTAGGATCACGCCCACTTACAAGCGGTAACCAAATCATCGTCCCATTGAAGTGTAATGCTAGAGATTTGCCCCACTTCAAGCGGAAGGTTAAGGCTCCGCCCCACTACAAGCGGAAGGTTATGGTACCGCTCAAATTCAAGCGGAAGGTTAAGACTTCGCCCCACTACTTTGAATCTGAACTTGTAACTCATCCCATTGGCATTTACCCGTCATTTCATGTTTGGGTCAAGCCATGGTTACAGCAAATACAAATGAATTCAGGTTCGAAGGAATTGAGAGCAAGAGTGGAAACATAATCAAGCTTAACAACAACAATAATGGAAAGGTGATAGGACAAAATCCGTGGCAGGTGAATTCAAGTTGGACCGTCGTTCAATCAGGTAGAAAATCCGTGGCCAGTGATTTAACAAACAGATGATTTATAAATAGTGAAAACATTACAAAGTGGTAAGCGATGATAGTAACAAATAGGTGATTTAACAAACAGATGATTTAATTAAGCGGCTTTGTAGGAGTCTGCTTGGATTTCTAGGCAGGACGTTAGGGCATCGTTCTTGTTTTACCACACACAGTTCCCTCGTACATGTACGCAATCGATCAGGCGTAATGCTAGGAAATCGCTTCATCAGGCGTTTGTCTAGTAAAGCACCCGTCTCTGGGTGTGCGTCTAGGAGTCCGTCTATCATCAGGCGTAATCACGTAATCTTTGTTACCGTCCCACATCACATCAAGCGTTCGACCAGATGTCCGCCTCACCCAAACGTTACGTTAGACAACCGTTCGTATACCCAGACGTCCGTCCAACAACACGCGTTATACTGGAGCACCGATCATTTTTAATCTGTAGGACGTTATTTTTGGCCGGACCAAAGAGTAAAAATTTTACTCTTTAATCTTTAGTAATGCTTTTACCATTGTGGATACCCTTAGTGGATCATTATACGGTAAGCCTAGAAAAAATTCGTTTCAGTGGGTAGTTAAAATATACGTTCAAGTTAGTTGTAAAGATGGTAGATAGCATTGTAACATACACATACGCATGGCGTCTCAAGTTGTCTTACTACTAAAATTCCGTTTCTGCTAATATAAGAATATTAATTTTATATAAACTATAGTGTTCATCTATTTAATTAATAATTTATTGAATGTTTTGTTCTAATTATTGTTAAACTATATCATTTTGGAATTCATTCGATTACTCAACGGGTTATAAATGTACGAAAATCTACTGGTAGTTGGGTTCCGACCAAACTTACCTTCCTAGCCTATAAATTGCATCTCTGTTTTGAGAAGTTATTTTCTTTATTTTTTTTATATGGTTAGTTGGTATATTTAATTTACTATAAGTATAAATTCTTAGTATATATATTTTGGACCGACCTGTGTGTCCAAGTATATTTTTTGTTTTAATTCTTTTTATTAAATTTATAAAAAATTTATTAATTTATTAATCAAAATTTATATTTTTTTTTGGATTAATGTGAATATGCTTCATGCAATCCATTTGTTGGTTTGACATTTGAATGCATAAAATAATCGATAAAGATGCCATATTTTAGATTTTAGGACGGTCGACTTAGAATTTGAAGTGGAACGTTACAAAATGACTGCAGAGTGTGTTGAAGTTCTTACTGTCTCTCCCCAACAGCAAATTGCATATATCTTCACCAAGGGATTGCGTTCACCAGCTTTTTTGTTATTACAATCCTAGTTTATTCATTGCCCAAATGTATCTCTTGCAGGGGTACAAGGAATAATTAGTGAAATTTTTATTCCCGAGAGTTAGTTGGATAGGAATCTTAGGGATTTAGAAATCAGGCTATGGGTTATAAGCCCAAAGGTGTCACTATGCAACTAAATAAAACCCAATAAAATAAATTTAACACAAAAAACCCATTATAAACCAACTGTCCATATTACCCTTGCTTATTATTCAGTCCAACTTCATTAAGTGCTCACGCCCACTACACACGCCCACCTTCATTTAACGCCATTAACGCCATTATTTTCCTCTTAACTTCTATCATCTACCATGTCCAAAATTCATACCTGAACACCTGAACCAACATCATCAGAGAAAAACACCTGAACCAACATCATCGTCATCATCAATCATATCAAAAATCATCACATTAATCTCCCTGAAACAAAAGTCATCACTTAAATCATCATCAACAGTAAAATTTGAGTCGTAATCAACCTAAATTTCTGATTCTAAAACGATTGTTGATCATCAACAGTAGAATTGAGTCTTCTACTTTTAACTCATCATAATCTACCTGAAGTTTCTATTCAATTCTGTCACAGTTTAAACCTAAGAAAAATCACTGAAGATCATTAAACATGGTGAAGAAACAAGACAAGAAGATGAAGAAAAAACTCAATACACCAGTTAAGAAACAAGAATCTACGAAAGGTAAATTGAAGTTTATAGTTTCATCATATTCTGTGATTGTTTATGGTTAAAAATCAAAATGCATTTGGTAAATAAGGTTTCATCATATTCTGCATGTTTATGATTCTTAGTTTCGTGATTTTGGTTTCGTTGATGTATTTGGTTAATAAGGTTTCATCTCTTTCGAAATTACAGGTTTCATAGTTAGGTTTCAGTTACATTTTTCTGAAACTAGGTTTCATTGATTTTCATCTGTTTCAACGTTTAGATTTCATCTGTTTTAACCTAAATTATTGTGTTGGAACCCAAATAGGTTTCATCCTATTCTGTGTGTGGTTGTGACCAACAATGTTGGTGGTTTTTTACTTAATTGGTATATGATGGAACCCAAAAAGGTTTCATCTTAATCTGTGTATGTTTGTGACCAACAATGTTGGTGGTTTTTTACTTAATTGGTATTATGATGGAACCCAAAAAGGTTTCATCCTAACCTGTGTATGTTTGTGACCAATAGTGTTGGTGGTTTTTTACTTAACTGGTATTATGATGGAATCCAAAAAGGTTTAATCCTAATCTGTGTATGTTTGTGACCAATAATGTTGGTGGTTTTTTACTTAATTGGTATTATGATGGAACCCAAAAAGGTTTCATCCTAATCTGTGTATTTTTGTGACCAACAATGTTGGTGTTTTTTTAGAAAATGCATGTTTTGATGGAACCCAAAAAGGTTTCATCCTAATATGTGTATGTTTGTGACCAACAATGTTGGTGTTTTTTTACTTAATGCATGTTTTGATAGAACCCAAAAAGGTTTCATCCTATTCTGTGTATGGTTGTGACTAAAAAATGTTGGTGTTTTTTACTTAATGAATGTTTTGATGGAACCCAAAAAGGTTTCATCCTATTCTGTTCTGTTTGTGCTAATGGTTTACTTATTCTGTAACAGGAAAAAAAAATATTCCAGATCCATACAGATGTTCATTAGAACATTTGTGTGCAGAGGCACCAAAAATAAAAGCATTGATACAAACTAAAGAAAAACACATGAAGGCACTTGTTGCATGTCCATTCTGGCGTTTCTTCAAACCGTTCTTCGATGGTACCCTTTAAGCAGAAAAATTAAAGAAAACGACAAAAGCAGTTCATATGATCTTAGGGTCATTTTATAGAAGTGTAAAAGGTGATAAACCAGATTGTTTCAAATTGATGAGAGCAAGGAATATGATACTACAGACAACACCTGAACAGTTCGCTGTCATCTTTGGTCTACAAATGATGAAGAATGTAGATATACACCAAGATATTGAGCTGAAGAAAAAGGTGAACATGTTTCAAGTTGAGTATTTTAAAGGAGCTAAGAAGATGAGGAAAACTGATATTGTCAGAGCTATGATGGAAACAGCAGCAGATGAAACCAAAGCTGAAGACTTCGTCAAGCTATTCATACTCTATCTCTTGGTTTCGATATTTGTCCCAAACAAAGGTGGGCAGAATCTGACATCAAAATACTTGTACCAAGTATTTGAGATGAATAAAGTGTGTTGGCCTGATGTTTTGCATGAAAATCTAATTGAGTCAGGTTGCGTCATTTACCCACTGGTAAGTTAATTTTTGTTTCTTTTGATTCATAAAATGTTTGTTTTTTATTTTTCCCAAGTTTGATTACTAATTTAAATGTTGAATTGTGTGTTGATTTTTTACAGTATTGGTTTGCTGAGATGACAAACATCACTTTGAGAGAAGATGAGAGCGTACGTAAGGTTCGCTAGATGGAACCTTGATGAAATAAGCAAGCAAGTGGTGAATAATTTTGATGATCTCTCTAACAAACCAGAAATTTTCTCCAAGGTAAAAGCAACAACAGTTCTTGTTTGTTTATAATTTTTAATGTCTGCACCTTATTCAAGATGAAAAAGCAAAACTATGGAACCAAAAAAGGTTTCATAGTTTATTTAGTACCAACTTATTAATCATAACTTTTGTTGTATCCCACAGATGAATGTGGGTTTACCGTCAGGGATCCTTCATGTTAGAATATAATGAACAAGAAATACGCTTGTTCCAGCGTATATAGGAAGAGGAAATTCAGTTTGAAAAGTACATAGATGGTGAAGGAAATGATGAGGAAAATGCAGATGTTGGTGGTGAAAGAAATGAAGAGGATAATGAGATGGTTGTTGAAAGAAATGAAGATATTGGTTCTGAAAGAAATGAAGAGTTGGTTGGTGAAAGAAATGAAGTGAGTGTTGAAACTGGAAATGAAGATACCACATACAAGGAAAAATATAAGTGGGCAAGAATTTTGATTGAAAAGCTTACAAGCGTCGGTAACAACGGGCTTTCGGAAGAAGATCAATCAATTCTCGCAAAATATGATGCTGAAGATAAGTTAGAACTAGAACCAGTGAGGAAGACTTACGTGAGAAAGAAACGTAAACGAGATGAAGCAGAAACAATTTCATACACTGAACAAGATATGGAGGAATTGATAACCAATACTATAAAAATTGTGGATGCAATGGTAGAACAAGATGATGTGAATGTTGAGGTTGAAGAAGATAGAGAACAAAAGTCTGACAATGATGAGGTGATAATTTACTATACTTTGTTTTGTTTTGATTTGATTTGATTTGATTTGATTTACTATACTTTGTTTTCTGAAATCAATAAATATTGCAGGTAATGAATATATTTGAAGAAACAGAACAACATGATGC
>JAJJMC010010584.1:2851355-2880752 GCA_023531435.1 Papaver californicum
TAGAAGATATCAGAGTCGCTGAGAGAGTAGAACTGGAAGCGAAGAAAAGTTCTTCATCAAAGCCAGAGACACAGATTGAAGTGTCAACTCAAAGCCAAGGTTCAATTGATGAAACTATTCTTCAGCAAATGGAAGACGATTATGCAACCAAGACTTCTACATCAAAGCCAAGTAGTAAAGGCATGTGCTACTACTCTGTTATAAACATGACAAATGATGTAATTATTTTAGAAGATGATGTGCCTCATTTCAAGTTGGGATTGACGGAAACTGACAGTGAGAAAGAAGATGGTGAAGACATCAGTCCCGACAAAAAATTGAGTAAGATAATCTCAAGGATGAGAGAAAACTAAAGGAGAATGCAAGCACCTGTCAAGATGCAGGATTATACACCTGGAGATGCTAAGAATAAGAAAAGAAAAAATACTCGGTGTGTGAGCAGAAATCAAAAGAAAGAGTTGGAGAAAAAACAAAAAGAGAAAAGGGAAGACAAGTTGAAAGCAGTGGACAACTTAAAAATTATGCAACTGCTGGATTCAAATGAAAAACAGATTGTGTGAAGATATTTTAAAATGCACAATGAAAGGTAAGTGGCATTCATACCATTAAGTTTTTTGGTTAAATAATTTAAGTGTTTTAGTTTCTTTTATTCTTCTTAAATATTAAATTTGTTTATCAACAATATAACAACAGTGATATGGCTTGGAGAAGGACGATATGGGCCTGTACATTACAGGAAAAAAATATGAACGCCTTGATAAGAAAAGGTGACATAGAAGGAGATATGATTGAGTTCTATATGCTCAAATTGCAAAAAAACATAGCAAAGAACATCAAGAAATCAGATGGCACTCCTAAGTACAAAAGGGTTGTTTTCCTAAGCACATATGTCTATGTAAGTTTCATCTAACTTATCTTATACAAGTGTTTTTCTGGAAACAATGAAACCAATTTTGGTTTCATCAAAATAAGGTTTCATCTGTTTCAATTACATTTTTCTGTAAAAAAAAAAGGTTTCACTGATTTTTAACAATGCACTCATTTAGATTTTTTATTGAATTTCAGACAATGCACTCAATCGGTAAAAGTTGTCACACTGCGATTGAAGCTTTCATTGATAAAATGGACTACACTCCAGAATATGTCTTCGTTCCAATCATAACAAAACTAAGTTAAAAGACATATCACTGGACATTGTTAGTCTTTGATAATGAGACTGGAGAATTCTCTCATTACAACTCAATGGCCTCCACTGAAGATGAATGCAAAAAAAGTGCTGAAAGCATGAAGGAAAGAATGGTGTCAGCATTCAGAAAACATGTATCAAAGCTCTGCCTGGACCCATCAAGTCAAACAAAAGAATTTATTTTGAACACCCCTTTCTGCTGTCAACAAGATGTGTAAGTACTTTTAAAAGAAATTGTGATATCTTCATTTTAATCCTTTTTTGTATTTTTTTAATTTAAAGATATTGTTTTGTTAATTTTAGGAATGATTGAGGACTTCATGTTTGTTATTACATGAAGAGCCTTTTGAAAGGAAATTTTTCATCCGAAGAGCACATAAAACAAAAGGTGCAAAATATGAGGCCAAAGTTGGCATGCAAGATACTCCTTGACAAAGTTGAAGACTAATACTCCTTGACAAAGTTGCAACTTAAAGTGGAAGAGAAAAGAAGACTGATGGTCAAACCTCATGGTGGTTGTCTGTTCATGAAAGAGAGGTTGAAAATTAGGTTGCAACAATGTTAATCAATTAGTTTATGATACAGTAAAAAGTGTTGTCCGTAAAAAAAATCTTATTCAATATTAATCAGTCTTTTGATCAATCAATACTCTTAAGGATGAAAATCTTTTTGAATGATTTGTTTCATCTTATTACAGTATGATTTATGAGAAATGTTAATCAATATTTTCTGTTTCAGCTTATTACAGGTGAAAAAACAATGAAACCAATTTCATTGTTTTTTTTTTATTTCATCTTACTACAGATGAAAAAAAACTATGAAACCGAAAAAGGTTTCATAGTTTTTTTAAATTTTATCTTATTCCAGAATAAAACAAACTATGAAACCGAAAAAGGTTTCATCATTTATTTTTGTTTTCATCTTATTCCAGAAAGAAAAACACTATGAAACCGAAAAAGGTTTCATAGTCTTTTTGAATTTCATTTTATTGCAGAAGAAAACAAACTATGAAACCGAAAAAGGTTTCATCATTTTATAGATAAAAAAACATACACTACAGGCCTGTAACTTATAAAAAGCCTGTAACTCCGAAAAAAACAAAAAAACATGAAAGACCTGAAGCAAAAATGAAATTTTAACTGTAAACAATATGAAGATTGAAACATATAGTAGTCTAAACAAAAAATGAAAATGAAAAAGTCAATGAATTGTTGTCAAAATAAATTCACATTTGCCGCGCAGGGCATGTCCTTCGGCTATGGGTACTCAAAACATGGCATCTACCACAAGTTCTCATCTTCTTATTAGGAACTGAACCTGTATTAGGAATTCTCTTCTTCTTCCTTTGACGACCAGGTTGTGGTAGAGCATCAGGACCAAGAACAAGAGATTTTGGAGACACAACCGTAGGCTTTTCAACTGTGGGAATAGGATTGATTGGTCTTGTATAGGATTCATGGTAGAACTTTACTGTAAAATAGAATTCAACATACTTATACGGGTCTTCTTCATTTAGCATGATACAACGGATAGCATGGGCACAAGGAAAACCGTTGATGCGCCAGCGGTTGCAAGAACATGTTCTTCTTTCCAAATCGACTTTTTGTGTTAATGTAGAATGAACTTCAAACACATATTGCGATGACTTGGTGACAGTGTATTCACGGCCGTGCATCTTATTATTGTACAACTCAGTTTCAAACTCTGGACACAAAGTTTCTCGCCACTTCAATAATGTTGCACATTCCTCACGACGTACACACATTTGATTCATAAGCTTCACTCTGATCTCATCAACCATAATGGCTATAGGCTTCTCTCGCTCTTCAACGATCCAACTATTGAAACTCTCAGCAATATTCGAACACAACCTACCATAACAACGACCCGGGAAATAAAAACTTGCACATTTATCAATCGGAGCTCTACTCAGATAATCTTGTAACTTCTGATTTTTGACCTGCTATAAATTCTCCCAGTTCTCTGAAAATTTTATATGTGTATAAGCATACGCACATTTTTCAAACAACCCAAGCACATAATTGTTATAAACCTTACTGACTTCGGCAAGTATGTATTGATATTGTTCTTCATATGCCAATAACACCAACCATGAGCAGCATCAGGGAATACATCAGGGATTTGATTCACCAAACCAGTAACTCGATCACTAACAAAACTAAGTTTTTTGCGCATAGGAGAAAGTACTTGCTTCAAATTCTCCAAAAACCATTTCCAGTTGGCGTCATTCTCCGAAAAAACAACAGCATAAGCAAAAGGATAGATTTCTGAAAAACAGAACAGAAAAAAAAATGTCTCAGCATATAACAAAACAATGAAACCGAAAAAGTTTTCATCCGTTTAAACTACATTTTTCTGTAGAAAAAATGTCTTAGCATATAAAAAAAATGAAACCGAATAAGGTTTCATCCGTTTAAACTACATTTTTCTGTAGAAAAAATATCTCAGCATATAAAAAACAATGAAATCGAATAAGGTTTCATACTATCAATTACATTTTTCTGTAAAAGAAATAGGTTTCACTGATGTGAAACAAAATAGAATATTTAAGAAAATTACCGTCATTCCCGATTAGACCTGTTGCTGCCATGATGTGACCAAGGTATTTGCTCTTCAAATGGGATGCATCAAGGAATAACAAAGGACGACAGTAATTGAATCCGAATGCATGCTCCGAAACAGATAAACAATCTCTGAAATTTTTGAGTCCCATTTTCAACTTCCAAAACAACACGAGATCCAGGATTGGTTTCAGTCAATTTGTTGGTATACCATTTCAAGTACATAAATGATTTCTCGTTCTCTCCCCATGTAATATTCAATGCATGCCTCTTCCCTGCATATGCATAATAACGACTAATGTCAAAGCCGTACTCTCTTGTAAACTGATTCATAATATCCTTTGTCTTCATCTTTGGATTATGTTTAATCTCTTCAAGAATCAAGCTACTAATAAGTTTCTTCGACAAATGTGGTCTGTTTACAACTCCACCACAACAAGTATGCTTCTTATTTAACTCCTTGATAATAAAAGGACTACCTTCAACACCATCAATAGAAACAGCATATATATGCCATTCACATTTATCTTCTTCCTTCTTAGAACAACATGTACCAATCCTCAACTTCTCATTCCTTGTCATCTTAAATGAATACCCAGATATTGCATGATATTTCATAAATCAGAACGAATTTGTTGAACACATCCATTAAACACCTGATTGACACCCTGAAAAAGGCCAAACCAATGCGCAGACTTCAACGGTTCTTTAACTTTATTATGGACATCATAATCAACTAAATTTGTAAGTGTTGAATGCTCAAAAGATATAATTCCTAAACTTCGTGGATGCTCATATGGTATGATTGCTGAAATTTCTGAACTACAACTAGAGGACTCATCTCTATGCCTTACATGTAACTCAACAGATGGAAGCTTATTAAACAAAGTAAATAAAGCAACCGATTGGAGATCAAAATCAGAATTGATAACCTTTTGCTGATCACAAACTATGTGGAAAATTTCAATAGAAAGAGAAGAGAATTGACACCAACTTGAACATATACTACCCTTCAAATCACAAACAGATGATTGTAGACCAATACGAAAAGATAATGTATCATCTTTATGAAATATAACAGCGAGAACAGATTCCATAACCTACAGAAAAAAGTATGAAACCGAAATAAGTTTCACTGTATGTGAATATAAACAACAACAACAAACAACAAAATTTGAATATTAACATCAACAAAATAGCAAAAATATGATTTCATAACAACAGGAAAAAGTATGAAACCAAAATAAGTTTCTGTGTATGTGTATATAAAAGAAAAACACCAACAAAAATTGAAAATTAACATCAACAACATCACAAAAATGTGATTTCATAACCTACAGACAAAAGTATGAAACCAAAATAAGTTTCACTTTATGTGTATATAAACAACAACACCAACAAAAATTGAAAATTAACATCAACAACATACAAAAATGTGATTCCAATAATATACAGAAAAAAAGAATGAAACCAAAAACGTTTTCACTGAATATAAACAACAACACCAACAACAACATTTGAAAATTAACAACAAAAACATAACAAACTCTGATTCCAATTATATACAGGAAAAAGTATGAAACCAAAAACGGTTTCACTTGTTTGTGAATATAAACAACAACACCAACAACAACATTTGAAAGTTGGATTTCAGTTTCAGAGGAATGATTGAACTAATACAAAAGCTTGAACCGAATGAGAATATGATCAAAATTGAAAGAAAAATCTGAAAATACAGTTGGAATCTTCAAAAAAACAAACAATTTGAAGTTACAGTTCCTGATCTTCACTTGAACAGAAACGAATACAATTTTGAGTTTGGTTCTTCAAAAGTATGATAATCAAATAAAAACCAAAATCAATAAATCGAAAATTAAACTTAGCTGATGAAATACAACTGAAGCTGAGTTTCTGCTCTTCACTTAAACAAATACGAACTCGGTTCTTCAAATAATCAATGGATTTGAAACTGTTTGAGATGAATCGAAGCTAGAATTTATGTTCTTCAATTAAAAAACACCAAAAACGAATTCAAATCTTCACTTACACAGCTGAATTTGATTTGAAGAAGATATCTTCAATTAAACAACACCAAAAAAGAACACAATTCTTCAATTAAATTTAAGAAATCAGATTTGGAGAAGATATATTTTGATGAAACCCTAATCAAATTTGGAGAAGATATGTTTCGGTTCTTCAAATAATCAGATTTGGAGAAGATATGTTCTTAGCAGAATTCTCTCATCCGAATTTTAGAGAAAATTTGGTTTTAAGATTTGTTTCCATTTAAAACTTATAGATTATATAGGAAGGGCAATTCGGGTATATTGAAAATAATTAAAATCTAAATTTAATTAGTATTAGGTGAAATGGGGTTTTTGTCTCATTTTTAATGAAAATGGTTTTTCTTTATAAAGATAATATGGGAGGGTTTTATGCATGGTAAGTTTGTTCACCTTGGTTTTTTATACCAAATTTTGTTTAGAAATTCTGTTTATTTTCTATTATGAACAATTGTAAAAGAGTAACTTATGTCACCGGCCTCTTTTATTTTACATAGTTGTATTTTGTTTAGCTAAAGGCTATTCTCTGCCATCTAATCCTTCATAAATGAAACTCATGATTTCTAATTACATAATTTTCCGTTTGCATAGGCTCAATGATAAATTTTCTGTAGATAAAAGATAAAAGAAAACTATGTTTTCCACTATTATAAGAAAAAAAGGCATGGTTGGATACTGGATAAACCACTTTAAAGATGATGATGGACATTTTTGTCTCCAACATGCATGACCTTACTGTTCTTTTTAACTAGGCTTGTTGACTGATATCTTATTCTGAAAGTTGTTAGTGGTAGTTTTTTAACTAGGCTTGTTGACTGCTGTGTTATTCTGAAATTTGTTAGTGGTTGTTGGTGAAATTCAGACCATAGAAAATGTTGGAGAAAATAAATTTTAATGTTTTGTTTTTTGGTTTTGGTAGGAATGGATCTTAGGACCTATGGGTCAATAAGGACACTAGTTCATTTTCACTAATTGTGAATGAAACTTTTAATCTCATATAGAAGAAACTAAAGATGTTGTCTCTCCATATTACTAAAAAAATTGTATCTAAGAGTGGCCCTTTGGATCAACGCACATTTGTGTGGGGAAGAGGACTTAGGCAATGGGCTAGTTGGTGCAACTAGACATTTCACACACGCGCGGTGCTTCGCACCGAAGCACGCACGCCTTCTGGTCGGGCGGGCCGGGCTCGGGCTGGGATCAACCAAGACTTATCTTTTTGGACAAAATACTTTTGAATTATTTCCTTAACGAATTTAATTTTTAAAAACTAAATATTGTCTTAATGGGGGCGTCTGTCCCGGTGAATATAATTTCATTTACAACATTTGTCGACATTTTCTGGCAGTTTTTTTTCTTCTTTACATCATTATGTCGACACATATTTACAAAATTATGACGACAGAGATTTACTTTATTATGTCGACATACATTTACAATATTATGTCGATACAGAATTAATTGCGGGACTGATTTCTCTTTTCCTCTTCGCCTATAAAAGAAAAGCATTTTTTTATTTCAACTTATCCCAGAGCAGGCTATTATCCCTGGCTTTTTTCCCCTCTTCTTGCTTTGCTTGCGCATTTGCTTGTTTATTTCTTTCCTTCATCTTGCTGTTGAGTTCGTTTGAGTGGGCAAGTATTATAGTGCTATATAATACTTGTATCGGGCAGTTTTATCCCGGACACAACTTCACTGTTGGGTATTTAGCATCACTCATTTTTGAGGCGTACCGGTGATATATTGTGTTAATGACAGTTTGATGATCAAGTGACTCTGCCCTTAAATCAGTGTTTAAATTTCAGAAGTTTTATTTAACGTTAACATCATTTGTTTTCAGTATTTTATTGTTGCAGAACCAATAGACTTAACACAATATTTTCTTCTGTAACAATATGAAAAAATAATGTTGACAGACCAGAAAAATTAAGGGGGAAGGAATTCAGAAGATGACAATCAAAGATATTGTTTTTCCTGAGTTTTCATATGCTAGATGATCTTGTTCTGAAATCTTTTGATGAGAGTTTGAATTATGTTGGAAATGAAATGGAATTGGACAGTTGGGTTAGGTAGAACTATATGGCTAAAAACCATATTTTGAATTGTTTAGAGGATACACTGTATGATTTTTACAATGCAAAAGAGAATTTTTCTTCTTTTGATTTATGGGCTGCTGTAGAGGAAAAATACCAAGTTTAAACTGCTGGAAGTAAGAAATTCTTGGTAGCTAGGTTCTTGGAATATAAAATATCGAATGACAAATCTGTGGTTGATCAATTCCTTGAATTTTAGCGTATTATCAACGAAATTCTTGCTGAAGGCATGGTGATAGATGAAACTTTTCAAGTATCTACTGTGATTGAGAAATTATCGTCTTCCTGGTCCGAATACAAACGTAGATTGAGACATGAAACTGGTGAAGTCAGTATGGTTGATTTGGGTAAGAAGATTCAAGTGGAAGAGTTACTGCGCTCCAAAGACAAGAACGTATCTTCCGTAAGGGACATGTCCAACAAGGCTCATGTAATTGAACACAAGTCTTCAAATACTGAAAAGGGTGAGAGCAACAACCGCAACCCTAAGAAAGGTGTGTTTCAGAAACCCAAATCTAGCATTGGTAAAATTAAGGGTGCTTGTTATGTTTGTGGAATTCCTTGCCATATTGAAATTCACTGTAGAAAACGTAAAGACTTTAATAACAAGAAAAACAATGTTAATTTGGTTGAAAACAACAATAACGAGTTTTTTGGTACGGTGTCTGAAGTTAATTCAGTAACCAACGTGAGAGACTGGTGGGTAGACTCTGGTGCTACCAAGCATGTATTTGGAAACAGAGATATGTTCACCTCCTATCAGAAGGTAGGGGAAGGGGAGAAACTTTACATGGGTAACTCATCTGCAGCACAGGTTGCAGGAAAATGCAAAGTTGCGCTGAAGCTCACTTCTGACAAGACTCTCACATTGAATGAAGTTCTTCATGTTCTGGACATCTACCAAAATCTTGTTTCTTGTGGTGTTTTAGATGATAAGGGTTTTAAAATTATAACTGAATCTGGCAAAGTTATTGTCTCTAAGGGAAAAGATTATGTGGGTAATGGTTATAATACTAAGGGTCTCTATAAACTTAATATAACCTCTGATGAATGGATAATATTGATTCTTCTGCTTATGTTTGTGTGTCATTAAATTTTTGGCATGGTAGACTTTGATATGTAAATTATAAGTCAATGCATAAACTGGCTAACGTAGGCTGCATACCCAAATTTAGTTTGGATAATGAACATGATAAGTGCATAATTTATACATTTTAAGTATCATTCCTTTATTCTTATTTGCTAGATTTTATGTGAATTACCGTGTTTTATTATTACTTTTCTAGTTTATATGTTTTATAAGGTTACGTCTCTGAAACAAGCGAAATGGAGCTTTACAAGAGAAGAATTGCCAAAGACCCAGTAGAGCTCAGTCCATTCCAGGATTTCTACCCTCCATCATGTACATAATTTTATTACGAATCCAACGGCGAAAGAACGAAGTCATTCTGACTCCGTATGAGAAAGTTATGAGCGAAACAAGAATTAAAGGCAAAACGGTCATTTCAAGCAAAACCAGTATTGGCACTCTGTCAGATGATAAGGGCAGCTGAAATTCAAATGTTGTTAATGGCACCAGCCATTCTACTCAGGGAAGCCACATTTTGAATAGTTATAAAGGCACCACCATCTTCTCCCAAATACAAGAACTGAAAATTCAAGCTTTGTTTGTTACGTTAATGGGAGTGTTGGTGATGGTTCGTTGTGGCTCGACGGAGATGCCATTGAAGTTGATGAGAGATGACAGTGAGCTTAATAACAGAGAGAGAGGAGTCACTGATATTCATGGCAGACATTGGTTGATGTCGATGATGGGTATTGGAAGTGAGTGATAGTTGTTGGCAGTGATGATAAAAGACGTGAAAGAATGTTGTGGTTGATCATCATGATGATCATGGTGACTGTTAATGGTTGATATCGATTTTGAAGGGTGCAGCTAGAGATGAATGAGTTGTGGTCCTGGATGCTTTTTCCACAACAAGTGAAAGTTAGCCATGGCAGTGAAACTGGTGGTGTTTCATGGCTTTTGACTGGACATTGTTGCTCGGGTTATGCTTGGAGTTGAGCTCGAGCCTGCATTGGTGGGACATCAATCGAACTGGTGGTGGAGTGGCTGCTGTGCTGACTGGCAGTGTTGTGCTGATGGGTTTTAATGGTAGCAGTGAATGGTTGCTGACAACCGAGTCTGTGGTGAGCTCAAGAGAAATTAATGGCAGTTTTATTAATGATCGAGTATGGCAGTGAAGTGATGCTGAAATATTGATGAGGTTCGAATGGTGGTTAGAACATGGCAGTAGGATGAATAAGAGAGGTTGAAGGTATGAAGCTGTTGGTGGTGAACTCGGCTTGTAGAGTTGATGATTGAGGTTGTTCGAGTCTGTTGGTTACGTATGAGTCGAGCAGAAAGCTCATGATGGTTGGCTGGCATTTGATTGAGTTGATGATGGCAAAGTGAATCTCAGTGATTGGTTGATGGTTGATGGTTTCAAAATGAGTTTAAGTCGAGGAGGATTGTCAGCTGCTACTTGAGCGACAATCCAAACAAGAACCAAGCCTTGTTTCACACGGAAATTAGTTAAGATAGTCGGTGATTGAATCCGTTTCTTACACGGAAAGAAAATTGATCGGTGGGGTGGTGAAACTCCAAAACAAAGGCATATGCGGTGACTTCTCTATATAAATAGAAGACCCTCACGTAGAATAGGCTATACAGAGAATAGGCTTTGACGGAAGATAGATACGGATTAGAGACAGAACATTCAGAAGAGACTTTCGGACAGAATTGACGAAGTCGGAGGAACGCTGAAAAGGGTTAGTTTGTACTAGTTTCTTAATTAATTTTCATGGTTTTTAAGAAAGCCATGTTGGGCTAATTCCATTGTTAGGGCGAAAGGATGAACTTGTAGAGATGGTTTTATTTGTGTTTCAAAACTAGGGTGTTCAATTATATGAACTAAATATCATTAATTTGTCTCCCTCTCAACGTTTTACCGTCTCAATGATTTTTCATGTTCTATGCCATGTATAGTTCATTGTTTGATTAGTAGAAGGACTCGTTGAAACCTTGTATGAAATTGTTTTATGAATATTCTTTGACTCTTTATGCCCCGTATACTTAGTACTTCGAAATTCTACCTTAGGTTGAGAACAAACAATTCTTTTTGAAATCGAGACCCTTTGTGACGAACGCAATTAAAGCCTAATCTACAACGGATTCCCGGAACCTTAACATTTTCCTCGTACTGTTTTCAAACTTTATTAAATAATCTTAATTCTTTAGTTAATTAAATTCTTTATAAAAAAACCTAAAAAAAATATTTTAATCCAAACTCCTTGTGGGAACGAACCGTATTTGCTCTTGTCTACATCTTTCGACACTGTGCGTTTGCGGTAAAACAAAGTCGGTTTTCCGACGCATCAGAACATAAATGTGAAGTATGTGTAGAATCAAAATATTCTAAAAAATCTTTTAGAAAAAATGTTCATAGAAATTCTAAACCCTTAGAATTAATTCATTTAGACCTAGTTGACATGAAATCAACTCAAACTAGAGGTGGTAAAAAATGGTTTACAACTTTCATAGATGATTGTACCAGGTACTATCAGGTATACTTGCTCAGGGGTAAGGGCGATGCCTTAGAAGTCTTTAAGATGTATAAACTTGAAGTTGAAAACCAATTATATATTACCATTAAAAGAGTTAGGTATGACCGTGGTGGTGAGTATGAAATTCTTATAGTAGAATTTTTCTCACAACATGGCATTATTCATGAGATCACTCCTCCTTATTCACCACAATCCAATGGTGTGGCTGAACGGAAGAACTGAACCCTTAAGGAGCTGATGAATGCCATGTTGTTTAGTTCAGGATTACCAACAAACTTGTGGGGGGAGGCCGTCCTCTCAGCTTGATATATCCTGAACAGAGTACCCTTTCAAGGATCAGATAGAACTCCATATGAACTATGGAAAGCTAGACAACCTTCTTATGTATACTTCAAAATGTGGGGGTGTTTGGATAAGGTTTCCATTCCTACTCCTAATAGAACTAAGATAAGACCCAAAACTGTTGACTGTGTCTTCATAGGGTATTCTGAGAATACTACTGCATATAGATTTATGGTTGTAAAATCTAAAATTTCTGAAATTGGTGCGAATACTATTATGGAATATAGGGATGTGTTCTTCAAAAATGTTTTTCCATTGAAATTTGATTCTCGCATGATATGTGTTGACCCCCTAGATGTCCCATTGACCATTCAGACATTAGCTTTAGAGGAAGATGAAGTTGAATTTGAGCCTAGAAGAGGTAAAAGGCTTAGAACTGAAAAATCTTTTGGGCCAGACTTCATAACATGCTTAGCTGAGACTGATCCACAGACTTATAGAGAATCCATGATTTCTTCTGAAGCTCCATGGTGGAAATAATCTACCATTAGTGAAATGGATTCCATCATACAGAACGGTACGCAGGAGATTGTAGACTTATCTTTAGGGTGTAAACCCATAGGTTGTAAATGGATCTTCAAAAGAAAACGTAAGGTAGATAGGACTGTGGAAAAATACAAAGCTAGGTTAGTAGCTAAAGTCTATAAACAGAAAGAAGGTGTAAATTTCTTTGATACTTATTCACCTGTTACGAGAATTACTTTCATAGGGATGTTAATTGTTATTGATGTCATTCATAACTTAGAGATACATCAAATGGATGTAAAGACAGCTTTTCTAAATGGTGAATTAGATGAACAAATTTACATGGACCAAGGCCTTTGTAGTGAAAGGTTGTGAAAGCAAAGTTTGTAAACTGAAAAAATCTTTGTATGGTTTGAAACAAGCACCTAAACAGTGGCATGAAAAATTTGATCATGTAATGATTTCTAGTGGTTTTAAAATCAATGAATCTGACAAGTATGTTTGTAATAAACTTGTGAATGATACCTGTGTGATTGTATGCTTGTATGTTGATGATATGCTTATACTTGTTACAAACATGGATGTAATTAATTACACTAAGAACATGTTAAATGATAACTTTGGCATGAAAGACTGAGGCCCCGCTGATGTGATCTTAGGGATAAAGATTAGAAAAAATTCTAATAGATATAGTCTTAGTCAATCTCATTATGTTGAATCTGTGCTTAAAAAATATAATCAGTTTGATTGTAAACCTGCTTGTACTCCGTATGATCCTTTTTATAGACTCAAAAAGAATAGGGGTAATGGAGTTTCACAACTTGAAAACTCACGTGTTATAGGAAGTATGATGTATTTGATGAACTGTACGAGACCAAATATTTCTTATGTTGTGAGTAGGTTGAGTATGTATACCTGTAATCCGAGGTAGGAGCATTGGGATGCATTTATTAGAGTGCTGAGGTACTTGAAGTACACTTTGACCTTTTTTATGAGAGGTACCCTACCGTCCTTGAAGGATTTTGTGATGTAAACCGGATATCAAACTCAGAGTCTAAGTCTACAAGTGGAAATTTTTTCACTATAACAGGTGGATCTGTATCTTGGAAGAGTTCCAAACAGACATGTATAGCTCGATCCACTGTGGAATCGGAGTTTATTACGTTAGATAAAGCAGGAGAGGAAGTCGCTTAGCTAAGATGATTTTTAGAAGACATTCCTCTCTGGCATAGGCGTGTGCCAGCTATATCCATACATTGTGATAGTCAAGTTACAATAGATAATGCTAAAAACACCAACTATAATGAGAAGTCTATACACATTCGTAGAAGACATAATTCCCTGAAACAACTAATCTCAAATGGCGTATTTCTGTTGACTTTGTGAGGTCTAAGGAGAATATCACGGACCCTTTGATGAAAGGTTTTTCCAAGGAGATAGTTAGTAACGCATCAAGGGGGGTGGGTCTTAAGCTCATTAAATAAACTTGCCATGAAGGATACTCAACCTTGCTGACTGGAGATCCCAAGATCAAGGTTTTGAATGAGACAACTAATTTATGGTGGGTTAAAGCAAACAATATCAGAGAATTTCATTCTCCATCCCTTCCCTATGGTGTAGACGTGATGGTGTGACTGTATATGAAGGATGACTTTTTATTAAGTCTTATTGAGTTTTATAGTTTCATTTTAAGATTGAAGTGGGGTGTAGCAGTAAACACTCTTGATGGAACTCACCTATCTGAATGTGGAAGTGGGTCGATTCCTATGAAAATGGAGTTGATTCTCCAGAGCATTCTGAGAAACGGGATACGTCCAGGTCCAAAATGGACACAACGGCACGAACTTGACAGCACCTAGAGAGATATCACGTGTGGAATTTATTGATGAACTACACCAAACGATGGCAGTTCAAGACATCGCGTTCTGTCTATCAAGTAGTTCTGGTAATTTTTCACTAAGCAAAGGTTCGAGACCTTATGGACACCTCTTGCCTATAGTGGTATTTCTCGCTTTCTGATTTTTTTATCAGTTTTTCATTCATATGGGGCATTGTTGGAGAAAATGATTTTAATGTTTTGTTTTTTTGTCTTGGTAGGAATGGATCTTAGGACTTAAGAGTCACTAAGGATACTAGCTCATTTACACTAATTGTAAATGAAACCTTTAGTCCCACATAGGAGAAACTAAAGATGTTGCCTCTCCATATTACTAAAAATATTGCATCTAAGAGTGGTCCTTTGGGTCAACATACTTTTGTGTGGGGGAGAGGACTTAGGCAATGGGCTAGTTGGTGCAACCACACATTTCACACACACATGGTGCTTCGCACCGAAGCACGCACGCCGCCGCTATCCGTCCGGTCGGGCGGGCCGGGCTCGGGCTCGGGTTCGGGTGTGGGTCAACCAAGACTTATCTTTTTGGACAAAATAATTTTGAATTATTTCCTTAACGAATTTAAGTTCAAAAAATAAATCTTGTCTTAATGGGGGCGTCTGTCCCGGTGAATATAATTTCATTTACAAAATGTGTCGACATTTTGTGACTATTTTTTTTCTTTACATCATTATGTCGATATATATTTACAACATTGTGTCGATACAGATTTACTTCATTATATTATGTCGACACAGAATTAATTGCTGGACTGATTTCTCTCTTCCTCTTCGTCTATAAAAGAAAAGTATTTTCATTATTTCAACTTATCCCAGAACATGCTACTATCACTAGCTCTTTTCCCTCTTCTTGCTTTGCTTGCGCATTTGCTTGTTTATTTTTTTCCTTCATCTTACCGTTGAGTTCGTTTGAGTGGACAATTATTCTAGTGCTATACAATACTTATATCGGACAGTTTTATCCTGGACACAACTTCATTGTTGGATATTTAACATCACTCATTTTTGAGGCGTGCCGGTGAATTATTATATTAAGGACAGTTTGATGGTCAAGTAATTCTGTCCTTAAATCGGTGTTTAAATTTCAGAAACTTTATTTAGCATTAACATCATTTGTTTTTAGTATGACATGGATCTTTTACTAGAATGAAAGCAAAGCAAAAGCTAATCTTCTTTGAAGTAAAGAGATAGTACAATTAGATACTCCATCTTTTTATTGGATGTGGATATTTCTTAGTCATGAGAAATTGTAACCCCACTTTATTACCCTGCCTGAATATTCATAATTAGTATTTTTCATGCCTGCAAGTAGACCCTCATGATATCATTTTAATAGTAAAGGAAATCTGTTAAAACTGTGGCTGTCCTGGTCTGGTATGTCAAATCTTTTCTTCTGTGATCCTGATCAGAGGACAATCAATTGGATATGAAGTCTACTCTAGATTTATATTTTCTGACATTGTTCAACCTTTCCAATGCAGTGAGAGTGCTAAGACACTTAAACAGCGTCATTATTCTTGGTGGTATATATGCTATGGCTAGCTAGATATAGAAGTCACAGCTTAGCAATGATCATTTAAGTTGGAAGTTAATTTTGTACAACTACTTATCTCTTCTATCTTCATCATTATCATGTAATTAAGGTGATATATTCAATTCAATTCAAGCCATAAATTTAAATAGCACTCCACTTGAAAGTACATATTAATTTGTTGCTTCCTTCATGTAGTTAAGTCTTTACTCTTTTACTAGCTTAAACTCCATTACTAAACATTCTGCAACCCAACTGTTACTCTTACTAGCTATAAATCTAAATTCGCAGGAGCAAACCAGTCGATTAGTGAACTACTAATTAAAACCTGCTTAATTCTTAATTTGGTTTTGGAACATATTTTGCTTTTCTTTTGACTAATTTATGCTTTTGTTTTGATTAATTATTATGCTTTTCTTCAGCATGTGCTTAGAAGAAGTTCATTTTCTTCTTTTATAACTTCGGCCTGCGATAAAAACCTGTAACAGGTATCAAGACTGGAGTGCACCAGTGACCTCAAGAGATTCGTATGGGGCAGTTTGTAGAATGAAGTATGAACCCACTATTGAACCAACTTACCAACACCTCACACTGACTAGTAACAGGTATCTATGGACTATGGCAATACCAAACATTTTCACCTCTCTATTAGAGCATTATATGTGGGCATTTGCAAGTAGTGGAAATCAAATTAAATTAAACAGAGAAATACTTGGATAGTGTTTTCAGATTCATATAGTTGTGTTACCAAATAGTCGTCAGTCTATTAGATTGAGAACCATATGGTGTACGTAGCATTTCAGTGTTTGCTGGTGGACTGACCATCTGTGTACAACACGAACAATTGAGCAAGCACATTTGTCCCGTGTTGGCCTATTTATGTTATGAACCAACTTAATCTCACAAGTCAGGCCAAGAAACACTGAACAAAGTTGATCGGTTGTGATTGTCATTTTTGAAGCATTGCTGCATCAGTAGTACTCTTAATTAACTGACGTCATCAAGAAGAGATGAGCAATGAAGGTATAACAACTACAACTCTTTGTTAACTCATTCATTTAACCCGTAATAGTAGTACTGGTAAATGTTATTGTCATTGATTAAGAAAAAAAAAAGTGAATGTCATTGCCATTGATAATTAAAGAACGTACATTTGTCATTTGACAAACATATATCAACTTCTCATTAAAAGGCAAAACCCCATTTTCTTCTCTCTGCATATCAGGCGTGATCTATTCATTCATATCCAAATCCAAATCCCAACACCTATCTTTCCTAAAATTTTGAACAAAGATGACCAAATTTTGAAGCATTGGTGTTACATACTCAGACAGTCCTACATGTTTGAAGCATTGCTTGCTGCATTAGTAATTACATACATACTCTTAAGTGAGATTATTAAGAAAACACGAGCAGTGAAGATGTATCAAGCTAGTAGTACTATTTATTAACTCTTTTATTCAATCAAATGTAGAACTCATAACAGTAGTGCTAGTATATGTCATTGCCATTGATGATAAAAGAACTGTACAATTGACAAAAAGATATCACTTTCTCATTAAAACGCAATTTTCTCTTTCTACATTTCAGTCATGATCAACAACATTGTCAAAAAAAAAAAAAAAAAAAAAATCTAATCTTTCCTAAAATTTTACCACTTCATGTTCATACACCCATTGCGCCCCTACATTACAATATACGTGTGAAACAAATCACGTGACTAGCACACGTACAAAACCTAAAACGACGTGATGATGGCTTAATTATAAATTAAAAACTTGATTAGTGGAGTAATTACTAATTAGTAATTATTATTATAGGATCTCACAGAGAAAACCCCATTCCAGATCTCTGTAAAAACCTGGATAATGATTTCGTGGTGATAAGGAGAATTCAAAGATAAAAAGCATTGAAGAAGTTCTCTTAAATCATCTCTTGAGTAAATTTCTTTCTCCAAAATCATTTGCAACATTGAATGTCGAAAATCAACATATGGGTCATCAGAATCTTTCTCAATTGCTAAGCTTTCATTAATTCTACCAAACCCTTTTACCTTCTTATCCGGGTCAGATGAATAATCTGTAGGTTCGGGTTCTGAATAATAGTGTGGGGTTGTACCAAATGTAGTATTAGAATCATCTTTATCATCATTCAGAGATAGAGTTGATAAACCTGTACCTTTATCCCATGAACTTGTCGACGAGTTACAAAGATCAGATTTTTTCTTCTTCTTGTTAATAGTTGATGTTGATCTTGAGGATGATGCTGTTGTTGATGCTTTGATGATCCGATTGGGTCTTGTTGTACTGGGTCTGAATATGTCGGCAAGCTTCAATTTTCTGCAACTGCATCCTACGTTTACTGCTATTGTGTTCTTTAACAGCTTTCTCCTGTTACTCGAAGACATTTTCTTAGAGACAAAAAAAACAGATTAGACTCTAAAAATAGATGATGCAAAAAGAACGAGTATTCGGGTATTTGGGGTGGTGGTATGTTCGATAGAGATTGAGTAAATAACTCTTGTGGCTTTGGAAGTAAGTAAAGAGAAATAGAAAGAGAGATAGAGAGAGAGTTTATATACAAAGAAGATTTGAAGAAGACTTGGATTTTTAAGAGTGGTGATGAAAGATTGAAAGGGTCCTCCATAAATTGTGCATGTGACCCTTAGGTGGGGTTTCCTTAGTTTTCTGTAGAATAGAACGAAAGAAAATGCAATTTCTTATAAGATCACGGAAATAAATGCTGTATTAAATATGAGTTACAAAAAACAAAAAAGAAATGATTTTTTTGCAGCCTACAAATGCTAGTTGTATCCAATTTTGCTATACACACCAGGGTGGATTAGTGCACGGAAGTTCATTGCATTTTGCGACCTTTGCTTGTTTATCTATTGCATTACCAATTAAATTCGGATTTTTAACGGACCTTATATATGTTTTCTTTTTATATAGAAAAGACTCGAGAGTTATTAATTAAAGCTAAAAAGAAGTTACTACATTAACTGGTTGTGGCCAACTTGTCTAGATCAAGAGTTAGTTGATCGAAAATAAAGCTATGAGATGTTGAGGAGAGAACATAAATTGCAATTACATTGTATTTGTTGGCGGATACAGTATATGCCTGGTTCGATCTCTTAGTTATATAAAGGAGATAAAAAGTTCATTTGCAAATTAGAGAAAAAAAGGAGGAACACTTGTTTTCCTCCTAAAGTGATTTAGCGTGTCCTATTATATCCCTTTTCTGCCCTTCGATGAGTAGCACTTTTGCTTTCATACTAAAGGGATTTAGCTTGCATATTATGGTCGTATGAAATATAGGTTCGGAAGGCGTCCCAAATCCATTTCCGAAAGGTGAATAGAAATTGAGTCTGTTCTCATAAGATATCTTCCAACAGTTGTATTAACCGTTTACTCAACCGTCATATTTTTAAAAGTATAAAAACCTTGTTTCGTAACAATGAAAAACACACAGAAAATTATCAGTCTTTTTGTATAAAAATAAAATCTGTTTTAAAAAGTCTTCATAGAAAGTTTGATGTTGCTTCATACGTTCGATTGATTGGTGTTATTCATGTGCAAAGTTAACATCAATAGGTATAGTTGTATTTTGGCTAAACTTACCTCTGAATTCATTGCATCAGTAATGGATAAAAAGTTAAAGTTTTTAGGAAAAAGAATTACCTCGCCTCTATACACTTATTTCATTCATTGTTTTACTGTGATTATCTTGTTTTTATCATGTCTTCTGTTTTTGAGAGTCTAATACTGATTGTGCTTTCTGAGATGGTTTGATAATGGGTTGCAGACAAGGTGTTTGTGATTTTGTCACGAACAGAACTTGTGCATATCAGAACAACTAGTACATGGGTATTATATTTGGATACTAGTATTATCCATTGTGTGGTTCATAATCCAATTATTCCAACAATGATGCCTTCATGTCCTTTGATGAGCTTGACTAAGTTGTTGCAGTTGGATTATACGCGGTGATTGGTTATATCCTTTCTTTCCCGGATGATTGTTTTCTTAACTGCCAGGACTTCCACTGGTGGAATAATTCCATCTTCCAAATTATATGTCATCTCAGTATTTAGAATAGATCATGGAACTTCAAGTCTAATGATGGAATCCAACAAAACGCCACTCTATTTGGCGTTTGACTAGTCAAATGTTAATCATTTTCAGTCATGTCCACGTGTATAGCATGCAAAAGGTGAGAGAAAAAATTCAAAACATGCAAAAGCTAAGAGAAAAAAATTCAAACGGTTCATTCAATAAAGAGGGACCCATTTCAATTATTCACAACCATTCATTTACAACCATTCATTTAATTGAGTATGGCTCTTCTTTAACATAAATTATTATTATTTTTGAGAATTATATTTTTTGTTTTTTTTGTGATAGATTTTACGTAATTCTGAATTGCGTTAAACGTAAATCAGAATACCGTTATCTCTTGGAATCCAAGCTACCTTCCAAGAAACCTTGTAAGAGAGATAGGAAAAAGCGTGGAATGATGCTATTTGGAAGCCATAAAACTTGACATTCCACACTTTTTCCAAGCTTGGAATGGTTTGGATTCCACCATAAGACTTGCTCTTAGAGCATCCACAACCAGGAAGTGTAAAAGTTATCAGGGTTTTTGTGTTTATCACACTGGTGGAATTTGTATTTCATTTTTGAGAGGACTGTATAACCTCGTGCGGAGTTTAATACATACCAAAACAACGTTTTAGTACACACCAATATATTAGGCGATATTTTAACATTCACCAAGATTATTTAGTTGGTATGGTATTGTAGATGGTGAGTTTTTTCCAAGGCTAAAATTATAAAGTATGTTTCTAACCCAGGTCTCAGAAATATTGAACTCCAGTATTTTGCAAAGAATTTCTAGACATGACAGGTGTTCATCCCCGCCTCTCTCTCTCTCTGTATGTACATAATCACATGAATGCTTCACCCGGATAAACTCAGAAGATTAATACATATACGACTAAATTTACTGAATGCATCAGTATTCATCCTTGTACAAATTATTAGAATAGGTCTGGCGGTCTACGACGTGCGGTGCAGCAATACACCCATTAAAGAAAAATATATGGAATGTTCTATTGTTGGTTGAGTAGAGAAGTGGTGGATGTGCAACCGTCCAGTCATCCTCAAACAAAATGGGGAACGGTTACTGACACACTCTCTACCAAGGTTATCTCGTACGAGTCGTGTCAACAATTTGTAAATCGATTCGAGTCGTATATTTTAATCGTAAAAGTCAACCGCAGTTGTTTATCAAAAATGAAAGTGAGAGGTGGGATTCGACCTTAGGACCTCCAATACGTTTAATTAACCCTTAACCATTGTTCTATGATCCTTGTTGCTGACATTATCACACTAAATTACGATTTTATAACATTAGTAGTATATAATAAAATGTAATCAACATATATATTCTTATAATTAAAAGTTTCAAAGTTTTACCATGAATCTAAGATTCACGATTCAATATACGATTCGATCCCTAAAAATAGGAAACGAGTTGTTCCACGATTCACGTTTTCACAACTTTACTCTTTACTATCTCTATTTCATAAATAATCCACATCACTTCCTACGAGGTCAGGTGAATGGTTATACATAGATTTTATAAATAGATTATTCAATCTATTGATAACAAGACAGAATAGACAAGTCAACTTATCTGATTCTCACAAAAAGAAAAACTTTTCTCTAAGTCATACACAGAGAACTTTTCAATAACAATTACATACCTATCACATCTAACAGAGTACGAAATCTGACCTTAACATTTCCTCTGCTTCCCTCCCTAAGACAGCTCTTTTTTTTTCTTTGTGACAGAAACAAAATTTGAACTACCATCTGTTGGTTTAGGCCAGTTTTGCTGGATTTTGATCTCTCGAATCTAAAAGTACTTCTACAATATAAATGTTTAGGGATTAGACCATCAACTTACCCTATTTTTACCTTTTTACCCCTAAATTAGTTTTTACCCACAAACAGGTATATATATCATACGATCGAGTTTACCATATATGGTATGTATAACTTTATACCATACACATTATCGGGACCTCAGTGGTACATTTACCATTTCAGCATACCCATAGTATATGCTCTTAGTGCCCTTGTTCCATTTAGTGGCTATGTTCATCTTTGTTGTTCCTGGTTATGGAGGTTTCGCGGTTGATGACGATTTGTTCCTCTAATATGCCATTGGTTATATGGATGAACTTTTATCCTTACCGTTGTTAATCCAATTTTTTTTTGCTCTTAGGTATATGTGTTTCCTAAATTATGTTGGGTGCCTCTAAATAGTTTGTGACAATAGCTTTTCAGATGTTCCAAATAATTGATGCACATATGACATTCCAAGAACCTCATTTTTTTTGTCCCAACCTGTAGGCATTAAGTTATGTTATCCAAATCTAGTAATTAACATAAGGATAGTTGATTCCTGGTGAGAACAGGATAACAAGGGAAGAAAGCCCCACAATTCTATAAAGAAGTAGTTGAAAAGAGGAGTTTTGGTATTTATCAGTTGGTTGTTGTGGAGTTAGCAAGTTGTTGATTGAGGGAACCCAATGATCCACTCAGACATTGATTGGTGTTTCATTATCATACTACTGATATGCATTAAGGTTTGATTTGGTGTAATCTTCTCTGGATACACTTCCATATCCAGGTTCCTGCTTCAGTTCTGTGTTGGTCTAGTGCATGTTTTAATTATCTAAAGTACTTTGTTTTAAGAGTCAGAGCATGCAGAAAATCGTGATTGTCTGGGAGTTAAGCTAATCTTCCTAGTTGTGCAAAGTTATTAGCTGTCATGTTTCGGAATCCTAGTCCACCTAGGTTGGTTGGTTTGTATAAGGATGACTAGGCCTTGAGGTAAAGTTCTCTTTTACCTTCATTTTCCCCCACAATAATTCTTTTTGGATTAAAGAAAGTTGGTTATATTTTTTTTTTTTAGAATAAAATAAGAACCCCTTTAGCAGATCGACAATGATTCCAAGATAATTTTGAAAACAAATGTTTTTGTTGCCTGGGAAAGTAGTCCCCTTTTCCGATTTTGAAGCCTACTTTCAAATCTAGTGATCATTAAGTTAAAGCACTCAATTTTGAAGGTTGGGATGAACATGGATCAGCTAAAATGTTGCATTGAGTAACCTATATAAACCATTATTTCTGTAAACAAGCTAATCATTCTTAAAAATAATTATCTTTCACTTGTTGGAGTCTTGCAAAAATAAACAAGAAGGTTAGATGTATTAGGAAATATATAAGATACTAAATTGAAATAAGTGTAGCACAGACAACTTGACGATGGCAGAATCACATGTTCAACAAGTTATCCTTAATATATTAGTTCGCGGGTACACTCAAGAATAAGTGATGATATACCCCAACAACGAAGATGTGTCTAGGATAAAGTTATATGATATAGCTTATATCAGCACAACACAAGCTATCCACTCTCTGAACTTAGCAACAAATACTGGAGGAAAATATACAAGCAAAACGTTAAACAAAGCTAAAAGAGGGAAAAAAGACATGATAGTAGTTGCTTCTAGGATGAGTTGAAAAGAGAATGTCGACTGGTATCTATTGGAGAAAGAAAAACTAGGTTTCTTTCAAACCAAGTTTAGTGTTTCTTGTAAAAATTTCACCATAAAAACGGAAACGGAATCCTTCCCATAAATAAAACACTAAGAGAAATATTAAATCCTTAGAAATACTCAAAATTATTTTTAGCAAAAATAGATCTTGGTTGACACCCAAACACGTACACAAACACAAGTCAAGGCAAGTCTACCACACACACAAGCACAAGCCAGGGCATGTATAATCTTGCGTACCCGCTCACCCTAGTATACCCAATGCAGGAATCTCTAGTTATAAAGAGAATATCTATTTTTAGTCACTCATATGAATATGAGCAAATATCTTTAGTGATCCCTAAGTCCTAAGATCAATTCCAATCAAAATCGAACGAACTCAAGTATATAAAACTTATTAAAGCCTTATTTTCTCTAATATCATGTTGTGCTCTAATTGCTTTGTTGTAAGCCTAATGAATTTTACTTTAATAGAGTTTTTTCTTTTTTAATAGAAAAATATATATATATATATATATTAAAACTTGGCCTAATACATTGCTTAGAAGACCACTCAAAATTTACTACGCCACATGACCGTCGGTACAAAAATTTGCGTCTCTTTTTATCGAACAACAAATTCATTCCCTCCGTAATTTTAATCTAACTAAACAATCTTGATTATACTAGAAGTTGTCTACTTGACACCACTAATAGAACCATATTGATGGCAGCCATAGCCAGGAAAAAACAAACAATGGAAGATTATATTCAATTACCGATAAGCCAGTTAAGACCGTTAGATTCACTTATTATGGGTGTTTGGATTCATGTTACGAGCATTAAGCCACGCAATAAACCGATGTTTAAAATTGATAAATAGCAAATAAACTAAAAGATGCGCTTGACATTGTCATTTCCTCCCATACATTAGCTATTAAGGATTTATAAATTATATTTAAAAAAATAAATGATAAAGAGAAGATACTAAGAAAGTAAGAATAGAAGCTTGTATTCGTATTCATACCCATTAACAGATTAATTAACTTAGAAAACATTATAAATAATTATATCAGCAATAATGATTTAGGGATTGACTATTTTGATCTTAACAAGCTAATTCCAACGGACCCAAAGATCCATGGCTAACGTGGTGGGTCGGGTACACGTGTCTTTTTCCTCTTTTTTCCCTATTATACTACCCAGCGACCCACATCAAGATAAAGTGTAACAGATGGGGTTTTTCTTACAATATAGAAAACATGATTAATGAAGATAATAATTTTGGTTCATTACCTTCACATGATGATTACCTTGGCATTCATCCGGATGTGAATTAATTAGATAGTTGTTGAGGTGAAGGAATAGTGAACAGAAAGTCTGCATAATACTTGTAAAAGTATGAATAATGCTTAATTCTATCGCAGAATAGTCTGCAGATTGCTATAATATATGTTTCATTTTAGGCAACTTTCCTTAGACGGCGCATTTAACTTTTTCAGTATGATCCATATTCTAAACTTTGAATATAAATGCCCTTGTATACGGTGATATCTCATTATTTATAGGGGAATAGATGTTTATATAATTAAGATTCTTTAAAATAGTGTTTATTTAGCAATCTTTTTTAAAATAGGAGTTAATCTATAAATTTAAAATATTAGTTTTTTTAACGAATTTAAATATGTAAAAAACTATAATTATTTAGTAATTTACTAATACTGTCATTTAATAAATCTTTAATATTAATAATTAAATTGGTCTCCGAGCCATTTTATGGGGTATTAGGTTGACCGAGATTTTTCTAGGGATGTTTGAAAAAAAAAGACTAAATTAGGGATGGTGAATCAATAAAGATATTTATTACCTTGTTTATAAACAAATTCGGGTTTTTTCATTTGCTATTTACTAATAGTCCTTTCTATTGCATTTTATTCAGCAACCAAAGAACAAACTGAAAGGTATAAATTGATGGGAAATAAATTATGTTTCTTCGTATGATTAAACAAGAAGGTTTTTATCAGTATATTAATGCAAAGACGGATTCGTTTCTGTTTTCTTATTTGGATTTTGCATTTTATTCAGGAACCGAAGAACATACTGAAAGGTATAGATTGATGGGAAATAAATCATGTTTCTTCTTATGATTAATCCTTTTACAGCAAAAATTGATTATGCTTTAACTGCATCTGCGTTTCATTTTTGTTTTTGCAGGTGTCAATATTGGTTTTTGCATACACTGATTTTGAAGCTATTGGAGTCCTGGTGTGATTAGGAGGTATTTCGAATTTATGGAGATTTGGTTTGGATTTGGACTAAAAAATCAGCAAAAAAAAAAAAAAAACAAACGGTTGACAAGTGGTATCTTTACACCTGTTTTTAGGTGATTAATAGTTAAGATTTTGGATGTTTTAGAATTTGGGTATGATCAGGAATACTTGGCGTGCATGAATCTCGAATTTGCAGGGAAGAATGAGCTTATAAAAGGGAGCCAAACATTAAACTAAAGACACCTCTCACAAGCAACAATACTCCATGTCAATTGTTTGTGAAAGAACCCCTGAGAATTGTAAAATCATTTTCAAGTTTTCTTCAATTTCTTATTTTCTTCTTCATATATTTTATGGCTTTTTGAGAAAGCTATGGCTTGCTAAACTTTTGTGGCTTGCAGAAAGTTATTTCTTACAAGTATTAGACAACATTTCATTCATTAATCTACTAGTTAGGAAGTTGGTATGCGTTTCATTTGATCAATTGTGAATAGGCAATTAGTTAGGTATTCCAGTATATGTATATGATTGTCAAGACCCTGCTTTATGTGTATTGTTCTACTTTACACTGAATTCATTTGATCAATTGTGAATAGGCAATTAGTTAGGTATTCCAGTATGTATATAATTGTCGAGACCCTGCTTTATGTGTATTGTTCTACTTTACTCTGAATTTTGCTAAGGGAAGGCATGGATTGTTCTCCTTCCATGTTTTCTTACACCAATGGTTTGCAGCTGATTTTTTATCAACCCCTTTGCAATTGTTGTTAACAACCCTTGCATTTGCTCCTTTGGCTTGATAAGAAAGGAGTCTGAATCCATATTTGTAGATTGGCTCATACAAACCTGTGCACATATGTTGAAGAAAATTGGTGGAGAAGATATCCTGATAGCTAGCAATAGCATACTAATATACGTAGTCTAATAATGTCTTCTCCAGATCGCCTACCACAAATACAAGCTTAATTTGGTTTGAAGGTGGTGCCTTCAGATCGCCTACCACAAATACAAGCTTAATTTGGTTCGAAGGTGGTGCCTCCAGATCGCCTTGTGAGGAATGAAGTTGTTGCCTCCAGATTTAGAAGCTGGTGCATGCAGTACAAGATGATATTAGCAACCATGATGGGAAGGAGTAAAATCTAAGGCTCTAAGCTGGTGCAGAACATGGCAAAATTAGCAACCATGATGTGAAGGAAGAAACATATACCGGTCATATGAAGACTTTGGTCACATATTTATTCGTCTTCAATTTTTCCTTGATTATGTATTGATGATATATTGCATATATAACAAAGTCTTGTATAGTGATGGGTAAAAAAAATAAACACCGAGGCTTTCATATGTAACATCTAATACTAATATGTACAGTATAATCTCTATACAATTGCCTTTGCTAACTATCCTGGGAAAAAAAAAAGAAGTTTCAGTTGAACTTTATTTGATGTTCTCTTCATACAGAGGAGAAAAGCCAAAAGACGACGTGGTCCTTAAGTCTGTGATCACCACCATCACCAACGGCTTGACCACCTCAATTCGTATTGGTTACGAAACAAAAATCCACATCGATGTTAAAATGCTATGTACTTAAATTTTATAATCGTGTACCTTCTCTTCTAATATAATTTTTCTTCTAATCAAGAAAAATAAAATTAACAATTTGCATAGTGTCTTAGTTGAGACTTATTGTGATTGTTAGCAGGAGTATTGTCAGTTTGTCACCCTTCCTGTATATGCAATCCATTTTCGAAAAACCCATGATTCCATGAGTATAGTTATATACATGCTAGTTCCGAAATAAAAAAATATTAGTGTGCAAAAATTCATTTGCAATGTTGGCTAATGAAAAGAATTTCTGTGACTTCCCATCCGGAAAAGAATTTGTGTGTTTCTTGCCTCGAACACAACCTTCACATAGTCGACCAACAGCATCTAACGAAGGCAGCCCTGTAACCATATTCTTTTTCGACAACAACTTCAAACTGTTAACATTTAAATGACCGTATCGAAAATGCCATACACAGTTATCATCCATAACAATAGCACTTAAAGAACATATAGAAGATGGTTCGCGACAAAAGAAATAATCCTTCATCCGTGATCTTAATCATACCGACTATCTCATCTTCTTGCGCTTCGATGGTACAAACTCCTTTTTCAATAATTGAACGAAAACCAGTAACAGAGAGTTGACTCATGCTCAACAAATTCCAATTCAAACTAGGCACATAGAAAACTTCGCAGATAAAATGAAAAGAGGGCAGTTTTAGCAACACTTTACCTTTGCCCATAATGGGAACCTTAGATTTATTTCCAAAGTTTACCCCTCTAATCGATTCATCCAAGTTCAGAAATAGCTCCTTGTTACCACACATATGGTTAGTGCATCCCGTGTCCAGGTACCAGCTGTTACAATGTTCTTCATCATCCTCACCGGCGCTGCAAGTGAAGAATAAACGTTCCTCTTCTTCTAACTCCACATAGTTAGCATGTTCAACATTTTTCTTTGGCAACTGTACTCTACACTCAGATCGATAATGTCCTTTGAGCTTACAACGATAACATTGAATTTCAGACTTATTCGTCTTGCGTGGAGAGACGCCTTTGCCCGGACTTGAAGAGTTATTATTGTTGGAGCCTCCCTTCTCTGTGATGACAACTTTGCTTTGTAAAGCATGTTCCAAAGAACTTGGTCTTCGTTGTTTCATCCTGAATTCATAAGCACATAAAGAACCTTCCAACCCATCAATGGTAAGAGAGGACATATCTTTACCTTCTTCGATTGCAGCAACAACATAATCAAAAGGTTCCGTTAGTGATCGCATAATCTTCTTGACAACTCGAGAATCAGCTAAAACTCCACCATTATTTCTTAATTGATTCACAACAGTTTGAACTCGAGAAAAATATTCAGAAATGGATTCAGATTCATTCATGGATAAATATTCGAATTCACCTCTTAAGGTTTGCAACCTTACACTTTTCACCTTGTCATCGCCTTTGAAAGCTTTCTGCAATATCTCCCATGTTTGCTGAGATGTTTTAGCATCAGAAATCTTTTCAAAGATTGCATCATCAAGGGCTTGGTGTACGAAGTACAATGCTTTTTTGTCCTTCTTTATGTTCGCTCCAACGCAGTACGTACCGGCCGGTGAGCGATACGAAATTAAAATTTTCGCCAAAACGATATTTTACCCGGAAAACCGGCCGGTACGCTTAAATATCGGTATTATCCGGTTTTACCCGGTACACATTATTATCCGTTGGATGAAAAAACTGATATAATCCTAGGGCTAATATTTGATCGAATGGGATGAACTGATGAGAATGAAGTGAAGGTTTCGTGACTTTCGTCGCCACCGTCTGCTGTTCTTCTTCTTCGTGAAGCTAGGGTTGAGCGCCTCCATCTCTACTACTCCGTCGCCTCCGTCGCCTCCATCTTCTCTTCTCATGACAACCCAAGGTAATATACTTCTTGTAATCCATTTTGGTACTGGTAATTTTCACTTACTGGTAATTTTCATTTTCCCCCAATTTCATTTTGGCATCACTTTCTCGGTGTAAATGTGTTCTGTCTTCACCAACTCAATGATTCTCTGTTTAATTTGGATGTCGTGTTTATGTATGGCTTGTTTTGTTTTCAAATTTGGTCTACTGTTAATGTTTTTTGGTCTACTGTTAGTGTTTCAAATGATTTTTTTGGGTGCAAGCTTGCAACTTAGCCTACTGTTAATGGTAATGCTTGAAGAACTCAGGAAC
>JAJJMC010010584.1:2880762-2954703 GCA_023531435.1 Papaver californicum
TAAAGTAAGGTCATCATTTATGAAATATTGATAGATGTTAAATAGTTGTTACCCGTAACTATCCATCTAATGGATGATTAATCCATCAGAGAACTGAGCAAACTGATGAGACAATAAATGACTAACTGACTTGTATGCTATTTTATCATATTATCACAGGCTTTTCACAATTCCCATCTTGATCCTGGACTGGACTGGCTACCAGTTCTCGAAGAACTTGATCATGGACTGGACTGGCTACCAGTTCTCGAGACAAATAAATCTCAGCTACAGATTAACTCGGTTAAGCATTTGTTAGGTTGTTTAGATTGAAAATACCGGTGCCTAGATCAGCTGCTTGTTAGACATTGTGACATAGCATTCCTCTGAATATACCAACAATAAAGGAGGGCCTAAACCTGCATCGCCCAGGCACTTGAGTCTGCAATCTAAAGGAGCTGTAGATGTTGTGTATATCTACTGGCGTCTTGATTTGGTACATAATTACTGATGGTCATAGACTTTGTTGAGGTGGATTTAGAAGAGTATGATAATTCAGCTGTGACTTGGTACTTTCTGTGAAATACTCATGTATTAGTATGTCTGTACAAAACTGTTTTAACGCTTTTATTTGAAGTCTTACTGGTTATGCTGCTAAACCACAACCAACTTGATAACTATAATTTTGACGTTGTTGTATGTTCTACAGGTCGGAGTGACTGTGATATTGTCCTGGTTAGTATATAAAAACCGACAGTTGACATTAAAGGTGTATGATAGCTGCCAGGTTTGTTTCATAACCGGATAGAAATTCCCCACCCTTAGCAAACTTAAATGTGGTGTCTTTTTGGATAAAAATATACTTCTCTATCGGTTTGAACTTTGAATTCAAATTTGACATAAATGTTAAAAGTCTATGATGTTTTATAGTCTGTAATGTTGAAAGTCTGTGATGTTGAAAGTCTGTGATGTTTTGTAAGACGTTGAAAGTCTGTGATGTTTTGTAAGACGTTGAAAGTCTATGATGTTTTGTAAGACGTTGAAAGTTTGTTATGTTGAAAGTCTGTGTTGTTTTAAAGACGTTATGTTCATTGCAAATTTTTGGTATTATTAGATGTAGTAATTTATACACTTTTGACATTCATACACTTTTGACAGTATTAACAGTATTAACATTTGTACACTTTTGACAGTATCAACTTGTTTTGTTTCAATTTTGTTACTTAGGTTGTGAATCAGGTGATTAGGGATTCTTCTAATGCATCCAATTCATGCACTACACCCTCTACATGTGGCTCATTGTTTCCTTCATCTTCTACACAAACCAAAGCTCCACCAACGAAAGACACACCATCCAAAGATATAACATGGCAATGGGGTGAATGCAGAAATCCAAATCATCCAACCTGGATTACTTGTTTATTATGTTTGAAAGAAATCCGTGGTGGTGGAATCACTAGGTTTAAGGATCATATCTTACAGAAATCAGGGAATGTTAAACCATGTGGTAGTGCAACAGCTGATATTATGAACAAACTTAATCAGGAGACTTCTCTAAAGAGGACCAGAAAAGAGATCCGGGCTACTGTTGATTTAATGTATGAGCATACAAACTCAGGTGAAGGATCTGATGCTTCAACTGATGTTGAGGTGCAAGAAAAAGAGGCCAGTGGTAGTCGACCAGTTGTACAAACTAAGAAGAAACAACGAATATGCCAAAGTAATAGTAGAGGTCCAATGGATTCATTCATGAAGACAGATTACTCGAGAACTCAGCAGGCCACTCTTGAAAGGAACAGTGTAGCGAAAGAGAAGTTACTAAAAGCTGCATGGAAAAGCATTTCTTCTTGGATGACTGGGAATTCAATTTCTTTTAATACCGTTCAAGCCCAAGTTTTCAAGAAATGATCTATGCAATTGGCGAATACGGGAAAGGTATGCAGTTGGCTTAACTTAAATTTTAGAAAGTCTCCAGAAGTATAAAACCCCTTTGCAAATGATGTTTGTGGCTGATAGGTGGGCGAAAAGTAGGGCTGCAAAAGAAAATGTAGGAATTAATGTACTTAAAATTGTTACAAGCAGTACATTTTGGGCAGACGTTGAGTATTCTTGTACTGTGCTAAATCCTTTAGTTAAGGTTGTAAGGTTAGTGGATATTGAGCTCAAACCTACAATTCCTTATTTGATTGATGCAATGAGAATATCATGGGATCAAATGGAGAAGAATTTCAGTAAAGAAACAGATAATTGGGCTATAATTCAGGATGTCTTTGATAACTGATTGAAGAAAAACTTTAATCATGATCTACATTGTGCGGCTTATTATTTGAATCCTTCAATATTCTACAAGATCGATGCTCGTGAGATGGATAATGATACAAAGTATAAAGAAATCAAAAGGGGTCTTCATAAAGCAATAGAAAGGCTAATAACCGATGAAGATGAACTAGATAAAGCTATGTCTGAATTGAGACTATACAGTGATGTTGTTGGGATCTTGGGAAGTCAGTCTTGCATAAGAAGAAGAGATAAAGATCAACCTCGTAAGTTTTTTATATTTTTTTATTTTAAAATATGATTATGTTTGTGTTATATAACTTTGTGTATGTATTTATGAAGATGATTGGTGGATTACATACGGAGGAATGGATGTCCCATGCCTACAAAAATTTGCAATCAAGGTATTGAGTTTGACTTGTTCTTCTTCCCCATGTGAGCGAAACTGGAGCACATTTCAGATTGTAAGTATTCTTATCTTTGATTTCATCTGTTTTAGTCCCCTATGCCTGTCATACTGAAATGCACATATTTATTCTATCATTTGCTTACTATTTATTCTGTCATATGTTTCTTATTTCAGTTGCACTCAAAGAAACGAAATTGCTTAACACAACAGAAATTGAATGATAGTGTCTTTATCCAATATAACAAGAAATTGCAGCGTCGATACAAAGAAATCCAACAATATAACGATGATGGGAAAGCTCGTGATCCTATTTTTCTGGATGAACAGGATGAAAATGATGAATGGTTGGATCCACAAAATTTGGATGACTTGAATGTGGAAGGTGATAATGTAACTTTGGATGATTTGCAGGAGAATATTGGTGAAGTAAGTGGGTCAGTTCGTAGTTCTCGAAGTAAGTCTATTTATCCAAGTGACACTGACATTGATGCATATAATACTGATCAATTGATGTTGGACACGGAAAGAGGATTAATTGTTGATGATTGTGATGATATCTATAATGAATCTAATGATTTTGATCAAAATTGTAATACGGTTGTTTAATTAGTACTTTAGACGGTGAACTTTGAAATTGTTGTTGTTTATCTTGTGTTTTTTGTTTGAACTTTGAACTATATGTGGAATCTATGGATCTATATATTTCGGATGAAAAAACATTTGTTATAACGTGTTGAAATATATTTATAGTTATAAAATGTGAGCTAGTATTTTTTTTTTTTATAAAATTATAAGTATAAAATATATGGACCGATATTTCGCCGGTATTTAAACCGAAATTTCCCCGGTATACCGGCGTACCAATGTATCGCTCTCGACCGGTATTCACCGAAATCCGGTACGGTACAGCCTTGGTTCGCTCTCAATTCATCTTTCTGGGCTTGAGGAAGAGCTGCACCAATTGTCGGATCGTTTACATGGAAGAATCCAGCCTCCACAACCTCCGTAAGCTTATGAAAACCAAACAAAACTTTCATCTGGATGCTCCACCGATCATAATTCTTCCCACTAAACTGCGGAACGTGAGGCTGAACTGATTCTTTCATTGTAACCCTTCTTCAAACACCTAAACTGCAAGACTATAACCAGCTGAAACTCAGGATCGAGCACAATGCTTCGATACCAAATGCAGGAATTAAAAGACTAAATCCTAATTGCAGAACTCAACGTAAATGATAACAAGACTATGCAAGATATTGGAGAAAAGAATACTTGATTTCGATAACTTGAAAGCAACTTACAGGACTCTATTTATAGCTAGGATTGAAACAGAAAAGCTAATAACATGTCCTACTATTTAGAAGCCAGTACATACACTAAGAAAACTGACACACTACTTGTAGAAATAGCTACAGACTCGTTCTATGGAAAGACTAATCCATGGACTTATTCAACTGAATAAAACGGCTTGTTTGAGTTTTAAAAAACTCCAACATATTATGCTTCTTGAAGATATAAATCAAAAGCCATTATCAAAATCTCGATTAGATATATAAATATTAACACTAATGTACGATCGGTAAGGTCCTATCTGATCATTCCACTGCAGATGAACTGAATTATTTGAAAGTACACACATGAACTCGATTAAATTATAAAAACTCTGAACATGATTTTCTTTGTTTAGTGCAAGTTGTATAGCGGAAATCACGATTTGCAGAGTTCAGAGTGTATTATAGAATTTCCAAGCACTTGTGGCTGGCACAGTTTGGGTTTTCAAAATTTTAAAGGAACTTAAAGAAAAGAAAAGGAAAAAAAAAGTATAATGCGCGTTGTGTCAGAACTCGGGAATCATCCCTAACTGTACCTGCAGTTCGTTTATATCCCCTTGAGAATTTGCTTCAAGCTGGTTTTAATGTGAGTAATAATGAATGATATTAGTTTTCACAGTTTGGCCGGTGGAAAATATAATTGCAAATTTGCAATTGATTTCCTGTGCTGAATGAAATAAATATTTAATGTGTTTGACCTTGACTACTCACCAGTACTACAGCCATGAAAAATGAAGTGTCTGATACATTGGATCAATATTTGGAAGATAAAATGAAATATAATCTGTGTTCAACAGTAATCTTTTTATTTTCTTGGTAACTGTTCAACAGTAATCTTTGTATATTGAGATCTAATAATCATCATGGATTTTGTACGGGAAAGATCCATTAACATAAATATCCTTGACCTGGGTGTTCAGCAAAATGTGCTTCAGATCAGCTGAGACTGTTAATCCAACGAGGAGAACTTTCTAGTTCAATAGCTATTCTCATCAACCATTTGTATCTTTGACTCTGTCTGCACACCAGAAAAATGAAATAGCATAATTGATTTATAATCAACAGAAGTTCATGTGAATGAAGAAGGGTCATAGTCAAGCCTTGGACTCTTAAAGATTCAGACATACCAGCTCTAACTTGTAATTGATGCTTAATCACGCTTACTACATGGTCAGCAACCCACACTGAGCCTGCCTCGGTGCAACTAAATGAATGTGTATGCCCCTCTTTCTCGATTGATAAAGCTACATTTGGGACCTGCTTGGAAATCTGCAATGCACACCAAAAAAACAACAAACACATTTACTTTTTCTTCAAAGCTAATGAGATTCCTGGACATTAACATTCACAATTGAGTTCGATAAATTTGTTCTTAATTACCTCTTCAAACATTGTCAGTGGGCCCCAGTGATATCAATCCCAAATAAAAAGGAAATTTGATCCTGCTTTTCCTTCATAAACATCCAATCTGGCTCTTGGCAAAACTAGCAAGAAGGGTCAAAGTCAGCACAAAGTTTGCAACTAGTTATGGGTTTGAGAAGAGGGCAGTACATAGTACACAAAGATCGTATAAAACGACAGGAGGTGCTCTATATGACAGAAGACACCAAACTGTGATGGCAGCTTAGTCGACTAAAGTTCTTTCTTATGTTGAAAACTTAACATGCTAGGTAGCAACGGGTATTCTGGTATTGTGAGCAAAGCACTCTTGCTCCATTTCAGTTTTCAACTCACTGATAGCAAATGTAAATTTGAGTATTATATTACCTTCTCGAACTGTCTTTGCCAAAAAGAGGATATTCCGCATTGTATGGTACTGTAGAGTATAGATCAACAAAATATTATAAGCTTCCCTTCTGATACAGTGACACCCTTATCTAGCAGTTCCAAGTCATTAGCTAACTTAAGAAAGTGAACTGTATTGTGATACAACATAATACGGGAAACACTCACCTGCAGCAGGCGACCACAAAGAGCCTCAACAGATGCAGTAGACCATGACTTCCCAACAGATTTTTTCACAAGAAATCTGGTGAGGTTTCTTGGAAGTAAGCCCAATGCTGATACAATACAACCAATCACAGAACATAGAATTGAGGACCTGAAACCTTAATGCATCAATAAGCACAGCGAGTGAAAAGTATAACCACTAAAAAAATACATTTCTGCATTTCTGCTTGAGATGGGCCTCTTCGTAAGAGTGATAAGTAACTTGCCGAACTAACTCAAGTACATAACAGATACAGATAGTTCCATACCAAGAGACTCACTTTGTTCAATTGTCTTATGTCAAATAAATTCTGGCATCACATCAAGCAATTTTCTTTACTCAAACTAGCTCCCAAATTATAGAAGGATTCAGACACTTGCTGAGTTAGTCTGTCCACAGGTTGCCTCAACTTTGAGATTAAATGACACAATTATCAAACCAGTCTAGTGAAAACAACATATAGATTGATTCCGAAACTTGATCGAAATGGAGAGATTTTCATAATCTTAAAGAGGACTGTTAGCTAAGCACAAAAAAAGTAAAGCAACAGCTAAGAAACTAGAGGTGATATTTCTCATAAGCAAGAGGATTATACGTAGAAATCTTCTCAATTACTGTCTGCGGAAAAGATTCCTTGTTTGAACTCAAGAACGGGTAAAGTCCTACACAATATTTCACCTGAATATAAAAAACAAAACATGAATCCTCTAAGCTAATGGAAGAAAACTGAAGAAGACATTTATTTACCTTCTGCAAAATACAGGGGAAAACAACAACAGCATAGTTTTATATGAAACTGTAATAAAGGCCCTAGTTACCCGTTCTGGTAGACTCCTAAACACCTCCAGAGACATATGCGAACCAATAGAATGCGCCACCTTCAGCAAGATAATGATAATTAGCTACCAATAAGAACTCCACCAAGAAAGAATATAATTTAACGTTCTCTACCATTAAAATGCCAAGAGCTCAAACTACTAGAACTTAAAATATTTAGAACAAACTTAAATTCCTGGCGAAGTTTCCCTGTGAATTGAAGGGATGCGACAAGTAAAACAGATGTACTCAATCATCTACAGTATCACCTTTTTATTCAACAACTAACACACCACCTTTGAAAGATAGGAGATTTAAGTTTAACTGATGCATGTATCATGTATAATCCAATATATTACCTTTTCATCCAACCCTATTATTTCTGTTAGCTAGGAGATTTAAAATTCATGTAGCAGCATCACCACCTACAGTGAATGTAGAAACTATATCTATTCTGATCATTTCAATGTTGCATATATTTTTTCATTAGCAAAGCACTACCAGATTCCTACTTATTTAAGAGAATCAGAATTGTCAAAAAGACCAAATTAAAGGATTTTGAATCAGTGTAACTGTTTTGAAAGTTATGATGGCTTAGAATCAGTGAAATGTCTGTGACACAAACATTAGTTAAACAAATACTATTCACATATAACATAATAATAATAAAATAACTGTTTCTACAGAAGGAAAAGTTCCTACCAGGAAAATAGGAATTTCAGTGTTCTGAATCTCTTGATTGATAAAGGCCACCTGCAACACAAAATTCAAATCAGGCCTGTTTTTTATATATATAAAGAGGGGAGTTCAACAGAAAGTTGGAAAAATGAAAGGGCATTATTCGGCAGGAAAAAAAACAACTCTCGAACTGAGGTCTTAAGAAAAATAGTTTCTCAAAACATATTAGTTTAGATTTTTCTTAAGATTGGAATAGACAAATATTTTATAATTCCAAAACAGATAATGTATGGGTATCAATGCAGGACAATTCTCCTTTGGCTCTGTAACAAAAAGTGAGGCTAATTTAGTTTATATCTCCAAATAGAGAGACCTTGGAGAGAAAGAAGCAACAAGAAAAAATCGAAAGCGCCTGTATGTAAATTCAAGGAGAACAGAACAAATTGGCTTGGCAGGCCAAGACTTTATAGAAAGACTTTAAACATTCTTATTTTTTGAACTACAAGACTTCTCGAGTCTTTAATTTTGTTTATGTAACTGAAAGGGTGCATCAGGCAGCTCTTGCATTGGCCCTCAAAGCTAATGCAAACACAACCTATAACTACTCATCTTATCCTCCTAGTTTTTTTTTGATGTTTTGAACACTGATAGGATATGTGCAATTCAGTACCATCCAAACTATTTAGTAGGTTATACTTAGTCTGTTTTGTTATGCTTATAAAAAAAAGATCATGTATGTAGAAACGTTCCCTTTAACACTAAATAATACAACCAAAAGATATAGAAAATTACAGTTTAATTAGCACAATGCTTTACCTTATGATCAATTTGGTCTTGTAACGAAAATAACCTGCCCAAATCCCAGTTCTACAAGGGATTAAAAAGTTCCATTAGCAAGTTGCACATTCATTTACTAGGCAGGCACACATAAAAATCAAAGTTGCAATTTCATCTAATTAACATAAAGAACAAACAATGAGATTCAACATCTGTTTAACATTGGTGAATCAAAGCTGAAGACTAATTTCCTCCCTATAAAACACCAAAACCAAAATTGTTGTTCGACAACATAACTCCAACGAGATCATTTTTCCTTAGCACCCCATATGTACATAAATTTTCTTTGCATCCATAAGTGTAACATTGATGAATCAAAACCAAAGCATATTTCATCAGCAATATTTACCAACAGAACAAGAACCTCAAGGAAGACATAAAGGTACCTTTTTTGTATGTGAAATGTGGCCAATTGCTGAAGTTTATAAGCAAAACCACAACTTCAATATTAGTATACAAAAACTTCCACAATTGACAAAGCAAACAAACGAAATCCAAAGTACCCAGAACAACACATAAATTTTTTCTTGCCTGTCACTGAAGCACATCCATCAAGCATCTCATACACAGCTTCGGCGAAGAGATTATAGAACTGAACAATACCTATAATAATAACAAAACCTAACTATTAGTTCTCCAGATTTTGTTTCAAAACAAAAAAACTATTAGTTCTCCAGTTCTCCTACAAACATAAGAGTACTAAAAGTTACTAACTAGACTAAATCAAGTTGAAACGATTGGATTTTAAGATTTTCGAATAGTACCTGGATTTCCTGGGATGATTACAACATGCAATGAAGGCTTTTCAGCTCTTAATTCTAGCAATTCCGCCGTAAAACTAATGAAAATAAACAATCTAATGTCAGTCATCATATCGAATTTTAACAACAAGACGAAACAATAAAAAAGACTAAATCAAGAGAATCAATTATAACTACCTGGAGACATTGCAGAGACGAATAGAAGGTTGTTTTCTCTCTTTTGAAAGTAAACACTCCCCGACCATCTTAGTATGTGAACCCTTTACTGAGTAATTACGGTTAATCCCAGGAATTTATGAATGAAAGGGGAAGAGATTGCGAGTCCAAGAACAAGAGAAATGAAGAAGGCGGAGCATTCTACTTCTTCACTGCCTGGTTAACAATTCGGAATTCGACAAAGTACGGAACAGTAAAGTACGATATTATTTTCTGATTCTGAGATAATTCGAAATGGCATATATATAATGTATAATTTGTTTTAAAAATATCCCGAATTGTCATTTTTTTAAGGGAAAATTGGAAATATATTTCGTATTTGAACTAGCAATTAAGGGATATATCTCATAATATTAGAAACTAATATATATGGTCTAGACATCCATTTTATCCGTTAAATGGACATATGTGGCTTATTTTATCAGTTATGCTCTTGTTATTTTAATTGGGTTTGTCTCCAACATTTCTCCAACATATGAAATATGAAATAGAATAGGAAAAATATACAGTAATAGTTAACGGATAAAAATATCATTTCTCCAATATTTCCAGACAAGGACATAACTGTTCATTTAACTGATAAAATGGACGTCTGACACATATCTCTTAATTTCTAGCGTTATGGGACAGATACCCAACTGATAATTCAAATCCGGGATATATTCCCAATTAACCTCTTTTTTTGAAATTATACATTATTTTGTGATGTGAATCTTCTTTGTGTTTACATATAACAGTAGTGTTTGGATACATCCATTTTTAACAATTTGCGGTCGTGATTTCCCCTCGGCCCCCAGTGTTAACTAGATCTATAGATCCAACGATGAGTTATATTTATTGCGGTTTTATTTCCTTTATGACCCATTTATTCCTTCTCCCACGCCCACCTATACCTAGGGGTGTTCATGGCGTTCATGGCCGGTTTCGGTTTGGTTTCTGGCCAAACCAAAACCGAAATCGATATAGCCGGTTTGTCAAAATACTTACCAAAACCGAACATTTAACCGTCGGTTCGGTTTTTAAATGGTTCTATCCGGTTTCGGTTTTTCAGTCCGGTTTCGGTTAACCGACTATTTCTGTCAGTTTTCTGAAACTGACAATACAAATCAAAAAAAAAACAACATTGTTGTTAACTATTTATGCTTAAACAACAAGCAGGCATGGAAGATCCTGCAACATCAACACGCAACACACCCTTGCCATTCTGTACGAAAACACCATATCAACTATTATCAGTCCTCCAAGAGACATATGTATTGATCATTAGATTCATAACTGCTAAAAAGTGCAAATTTTACACAAAATTACAATCTATATTCCATCCAAAAATAAAATCTTTAGAAAAACTAGTGTAATGATCTTATTTGACCCAACAAAGAGCTTCATAACCAACTCAGCTATAATAAGACGACATAAGACTAGCACAACTCACATTATTGTATAGACTATAATGACTTGTTCTCCAAATACTATAAGCATTACTATTGATAACCATTTCCCTAAGCTAGAAAGTAATGTAATTCGCCTCAGAAGAGTTAGCACACCAAGCAATCTCTTTATCCCAAGAACTGCAAGTTTGTCTGTTGAAAATCATTTTCCCCAAAATATTTTCCAGATAAAACATTGAAAAACAAATGTTATCCATACCGAAAAGTGTTACATAAGCTCTTGTATATTGCCCGAAGAGTATAACTCGGTCTATGTTTTTTAAGCTTTCTGGACATCTATCCAAGTTTCGAAAAAAATGCCAGCGAATATTTATTTTAAACCAAATCAGACTATGCCAGACTCAAGGAGGTCTATCCGTACCTAAGGCAAAATAAATCAATTTGGTAGAAAGTTACCTGAGTTGCTGGCATTCGACACAAGGCTGTCCTGATAGTTGGTGTACCAACTATACTGATGGAACAAAAGCACAAAAACAATCATAACTCCATCCAGAATCAATCTTAACGTAATGCATCACTTGAACTCAAAAGGATCATGTATGCCTACCTTTAATCCATTGTAGAAAATTCTAAAACAGAAGAGTGTGGGAGTTGTTGAAAGAAGATTAGTAAAGCAATCAATTACTATCTCAAAATTAGTAAAACAACAACACAGATGATTAGTGAAACAACAACACAAATGATTTTCTCAAGTTAACGAAGGAAGATTGAGATAGTAATTGGGGTTTAGATGAAAACCTGTGTATAAGTTGAGAAATTAGTAAAGCACGGAGAAGAAGAAAAAGGTGGGACTCGGTGGGGTGGAAGGCAGCGGCGGCTGCTGCTGCAAATTTTTAGAAGGGAAGAGAATAGAAAATGAGAATTAGGTTTAGGTTAAGTTTATATATGAGGGTGATTGGAAGGTGTAAATTTAATCTATCAAGTATACTAAAATCTATATCAACAATAAGTAGTTTTCGGTTTTCCATGGTAATCGGTTCGGTTTTGAGCACAAACCAAAATCGAAACCGTTATTATCGTTTTTCAATTTTTTTTGCCAAAACCCTTCCATTATTAAACGGTTCGGTTCGATCGGTTTCGCACCAAAACGGTTCGGTTTCAACGGAAACCCGTTACCATATACAACCCTACCTATACCCCTTTATTGCCTTTCTTTTCCTTTTCCCTTGTCTTCTCTGACGTTTCAAGTCTTCAATCTAGAAGACTCCGCCGATACAAATCACCCTCTCAACGTAGAAGAATAAGAAGGATGGCAACCACCAGCACCACCAGCACCACCAATTCAGGCTCAGTTCACTTTACAAATTTTGATATTCAACAACATAAAGGGATTATTCATCTCTACCGCAATAACAACATATCATCGTCTACTCATTCTTCTTCATCTCTTTTATCAAACCTTAATAATAATCGTGAAACCAAAATTATTAGGAATTCCAGTGAAAATACTCTTTTTTTTTGTTTTTGTTGTTCCTAATCATCTTCTCATCTATGATCTCAGTTCACTTTTGTGGATCTTATATCGATCGTCTTTCAGAAATCCTCATCCTCAGGTATGTATATTGTCTTTTCAACGGAATGCTTTGATTGATAATTTATGGATTTCAAATTTTAATTTAACTTAATTTTTGTCATTGTTAAATTTTTGATGGGATTTTGTAGAAATGATGTATTAATCTCATCTCGATTCAAACTCAAACCCTAATTCTCTTCTGGGTAATTAAAATTTAACTTTTTCATCTTCATTACTTTTTTTTGTATTTTTAATTTGATGACCTAATTTGTTTCTGTTGGGATTTTACAGGTTGTTCAAAGTTCCATTTTGATCTTACTGTACAGTCTCTTACGACAAGATCCTCAACAATAGTCTGTAAGTTACAAAAATTACCTCTTTAGACTTTATTTTGCTTTCTTCAGAATTATGGATAATCTATTAACTGACTGTTGTTTGGTGGTTTTCCTTTGTAGGGGGGCAACGGATCAGAAAAAGAAGAAGAAGAAGATTAAGGAATAATGGGTTTGGATTCTGACTTGGCAAGAGAAACTAAAGTTGCACAATAAGTTGCGTGAAAAAACCATTGTGAGGTCCCACTTGCATGAATAAAGGATTATGCTGCACATGAATAAGTTCAAATGACATAAGTTGTTATGATTGTTGTATTCGAGTTGAGTTCGATTTGTCATCCTTGTATTGATAATGGACCTGTTTTTCAGATATAACTCTTGCAATTTAGGGTTTTTGTTGTTTAATTTTTTTTTGTGGTTTGTTTTTCATGTGCAATTGAAGGTGAAAGTGTGATCAGTTGGTACTACAAATGTTCTTTGAATGGGATTCCCAATGGACTGTCGCATGGAAAGAGATCTGATGGCATGGACAACTTGGTAAATATGTATCTCTTAATGAATTTTTTGCTCCACAAACAGTACATTTCTTAGACTCATAAAAGTTTTATCCTATGAATTATGTATAGGGTTTTGTAATTTCGGATTGGATGGGTCTTGACAAGCTTACTGCACCAGAACATGCTAACTATACTCACTTCGTCGAACCTGGGATTAACGCAGGCATTGACATGGTATAATAATCACAGTATAAAAGTTTATATCTATGTTAGTTGTCTAAATCTTATCTGCAAACAGGTTCAAACGCTTCTACTTTGGTGTCCGGTTTTGCAGGTCATGGTTCCCATGAACCATGCTGAATTTATCAATGATTTAACCTACCTCGATTTCCTGCATAGTGAAACTACTTCTTAATATGATTTTCTTTAGCTTATGCAGTGTAAAATCCGTTATTCCATCGCCAACACATCATATGCATAGTGTTGTCCTCTAAAGTTCAGTCCACTGAGAAGTTCGATCGTCTTTCAGAAATCCTCATCATCAGGTATGTATAGTGTTGTCGCTTATTCCAGTCCACTGAGAAGTTCTTTAAAATGTTGTCATCTAAAGTTCTTATGATTTGGTAACAAATCTTAAATTTCTTTTCCTATGCAGGCAATATTTTATCAGTTGGCATGGGCACCATGGGTGTGTACTCTCCTGCAATCATACACTTGCATCTAAATAGAAGGTATTTGTGTTTGTTGAATCCAAATGATATATAATCCAGCCTGTCACTGATTTGGCTGTCCACTTAGACGGCAACTGATTTGGCAAATAACTTAAGCATCAAGAGGTACATGGTAACAACAAAAATGCCACTATCAAATTTGTATCTCTGATGTGGTTTTTCAGGTTGATCTTGATCCTTATGGTTCACCTTATGTGTTCTTGGATTCTGTTGTTCAATCTGTTGCTGATGGAGGCATATTGTTGTGCACAGCAACTGATATGGCAGTGCTTTGTGGGGGCAATGGGGAGGTCTGCTATTCGAAGTAATTGTTCTTGCTTCCTTATTACCTTTCAATTGAGGAATATGCATGTTCTATACTCTTCTTCATTTTTCTTTTGGAGTTTGGAGCAAAATCATAATCTTTAATAGTCTTATGATTGGTATTGGAATTAGATATGGTTCTTATCCAGTGCTTCCTTATTACCTTTCAATTGAGGAATATGCATGTTCTATACTCTTCTTCATTTTTCTTTTGGAGTTTGGAGCAAAATCATAATTTTTAATAGTCTTATGATTGGTATTGGAATTAGATATGGTTCTTATCCATTGAGAGGAAAGTATTGTCATGAGATGGCGATGAGAATTGTCCTAGCCTGCATTGAGGTACTTCTGCGTTCACCAGCTTACTGATTTTCTTTCATATTAGTGTGTTCAATTGCAATTCAGTGTACTGTTTCAAAGTGCTTAGTAATAATTCTCAGTGGTATGTACTTTTCTCTGCAAAGCCAAGCAAATTGCTACAAGCTACATTGTTCCTGTTCTCTGTTCAGATGGATTTCTACGTCCAAGTCTTCGTGCGAAGATTCACGAGGGTGATCTATTTTATTATGAGCACTAAAACTTTGAAATGATATCCTGTTTAGGCAATTGGGGTCTTGATACTTCTTATCTTTTTTGTTTCTACGAATGATATTTAATCATTCTTTTGGTCCATAGGTAACAAGGTAAAATTTAGACCAAAATGTGGAAATTTGGTTGATCTGCAGTTCTGCAAGAGTGAGATGAAGAACACCCTTCTAAAGCTTTCTTATGTTTATCAGTGTGTTGGCTGTGATTCTTTCCACCTGCCATCTCTTGCAAGGACTGTTTCCAAGGTATGTATCTAGCAATAAAAACTATAGCTATTAGTACTGCTAAAGTAACTGGAGCACCGATACCCAAGAGAAAAAACTTATTGTGTAGCTTGAGAAATGCCCTAAGCAAGGGCAGATGGTATGTAATCAGTTTTCCTTCTTAACTAATTCTTGTTGTTTCTATAGCTACCTAATTCTAGACTCAAATACGTCAGTTAGTTAGTTTGTATCGGTACCCATTAATTTTGCAACATACCTCCCCTTTTGCTTTTTATGTGGTGTATTGTTGAATGAATATCTGTAGGCTCGCCGACTGACATGGCTCGACTGACATGTCTTACAAGTGATTTGGTTTTAAATTGAAGGAAAAGAGAAATGAAAAACAATACTATATTTATGCATAAAGACTGAAAAAGGACAAAAAAATTGCATGATCAGCATATGTTATTAAACTTTCTTTGGCATTAATCGACAACCTATAAACAACAAAGAGGGCTAAAAAAATCTTACCAAGTTTAAATTTATCGAATGTACTTGTAGTACCACCAACAACAGATCCAATCTGTGATAATGTAGACTTATTTGTCTGAAAAGGTTATGTAGATCACTACTGTGCAAGAAGCCAAGAACATCGAACTAAAATCTCAACTACAAATGCATGCCTCAATTTGACTTCCTGTAACAACAGACGTAGTCATGACTTTATTAAAGTACTATTAACCACTCACTCGCTGTAGTTAATGTGGTTGATCCAATTCTAATAATGGTACTTCCCATTCCAATTCACAACTCACAAAAATCCCAACTATTTTAGCCAACAATTTCGAATATATGACTTCAATAATACATTAGGCGAAGGAATTCATGATAACCAAAATATTAGCATGTCATTGCATGTTACCAAAAAGAAGAATAGTTTTATTACATCATAAAGTCTAAAATGTTGACATACCGAGTGTTTAACATAATTCTTTTTTGTTAGTACTCCTGGTTTTCTTACTTTATTAGTGACACCATGTTGAAAGATGCAACTCTTTCACTGTTGGTGCTTTTCTTACTTTTTCCCCTTCCTACTCAGGTTTGAATAAAATGATAATCAATACACCAAATGTCCGTTCACTCATTCCGAGGCTGAACGCAATAGCCTACCAAAGATGCATTACTGAGTCTGCATCATCCACACACAATAAAGATTGGTTAAGACACACCAAGAACACCCACAAATCTTTTCATCCAGGCTTCGTGGCACTGCAATAGTACCCCTACAGTCTGCGATTCAGCAGGTGTGTAATCAAGAACAAAATTTACAGCAACTGGAAACAAAGAAAATCCTGAAAAACCCGAAAACCCAATTACAACAACTAACCATGAGAACCAAAATCCTGGAAAATGAACCCTGTCAAGAAAATCTCAGATTGATATAACCCTTCTTTCTACTAACACATTACAACCCAAATATCTGATGGAGCCTAGGAGTGGAAGACTTTGCAAACAATATCTGCACCTGATATCAACATTAGAGGTCCGAAGTTTGTTACCTTGCAAACAATTGTGTTAAATGTTACCGTTCAATAAGTAAAAAAATAAATATTCTAGAGCAATATTTGGGTCCAAAAGCGCGCAGATTATGGATTAAAAAAGAAACTATATAATATGCTAATCAATTGTGTTAGATAAAACACCAAAAGAAAAAAAAATAGATGGGTCCTTAGAAATCAATTCACAAACAAAACAAAGCCAAGATAGAAATTGTGTCCACAGAAAAATGGCAGTTACCCAGAAAAATACCCTTTCAGATTAGGAAACTGAATGGATGGTTACCTGATCATACATCAACTACAGAATCATTTTTGTGTTCCTCCTGTATCTAATACAAATTCAGTATCATTACAACCAACTTTAAACTCAGCATTCTCCAAACTTAATCTTCTCACTCTCATAAAGAATATGAAGGACTGTGAGAGGTTTATTGGGCGTTTCATTATGAGAAATAACTCGAAGGGGCAAATCATCCCTAGGGTTCTAAGCCGTTATAGAATCTGGAAAAGGTACAAAGGAAGGAATTGAATTTTCAGAAAGAGGGAGGATTTCATTAAAGTTGGGCATTGAAAACGGCTGTGACATTAGAAATCATCGGCCAAATGATATGGTACGCATAAAGACCTAGGTCTAACAATGTTACTCACGTATCGATAAACTGAAATTAGCATGATATGATAAGCTTTCTAACATTCCTTGATATCCACGAATATGCATACACCTGCACAATTAGCACACCAAAAAACAAACCAATATACAATTAAGCCAAGTAATAATTGAGTCTTAAACTGCAGTACTACTTAAACCAAAACTTACAATTGAAAATAGAGAAGCAACTTAATAACTCACCACTCCATTGAGGATCACACCTTTAAAGCTTGCCCGAGCTTGTTTTAGCAATTAGGCAATAAATAACAATGCATTCGCCAAAGGACTCCACCCGCAGAGCCTTTCATAGACGTATACGATTAGCCACCCTCCAATCATTGTGAGCAACAGAAGTTCAATAGAATAAAAAGCGTAGCACGCAATTAAAAAAAGACCTCAATAAGGGATGATTGTCACATCCCAGAAAAATCCATCCCCGTAATCTCTTTTTCAAAATAGCTATTGCCATAAAACATAATAAAATATACTCTTTCAAGGTCTCATAACGAACAAAATGAGAAAAAATGCAGTAAAAAAAAGACAAAAATGTTATAGGGTTATGAAAAGACAAAAATAGTCTCAGAATGGCCTTTTATCCTAACGGTTATGAAAAAAATGGTTTTTTCGGATAGATGGTGTAGCCTCATCAATCAATGCATCTCTACCTCCACTTACTCCATTATTCTCAATAGAGAGCCTTGTAAGTTATTCAAGCCTTCTAGAAGCATCAGACAAGGGGATACCCTTTCCCCATACCTGTTCATAATCTGCATGGAGGCTCTGTCCAAAATGATAGACAGTGCCAACGATATGAGTTTCCTGAGTGGTACCAAAATCTCTATCTCGGGTCCTCCGGTTTCTCATCTCCTATTTGCTGATGACTGCCTCATCTTCATCGAGGCTAATCAGATGGAAGTAAATAATCTCCTTTCCATTTTAGAGGAATTTAGCCAAGCTAGTGGCCAATGCATCATTTTCAACAAATCGGGAATTTTTTGCAGTAAGAATATCGAAGAGGGGTTTCAAGAAACTATAGGAACCTGGCTTGACATGCCTAGAATGAAGGAAGAGGAGAGATACCTAGGCTTCTTTCTTTTCCGCAAAAAGGCTAGAAACCTTTCTTTTGAATCCATCCTGAAGAGTATGGAGACCAAACTTCAAGGTTGGCAATCCAAAATGCTATCCCAAGCTGGAAGAGCTACCTTGATCCAATCGGTCATAAATACTCTTCCAAATTTTCAAATGGGATGCATCGAAATTCAAAAAAAAACTATAAATTCCATGGATAAAATCCAAAGAAATTTCTGGAACACTGGTAAAAGCAAAATTAGAGGCCATTCGACGGAGGCATGTGACTCTCTTTGCCAGCCGAAGAGCATGGGCGGCCTTGGCTTCAAAAATCTAAAATGGTTTAATGAAGCTATGCTAACTAAACTCGCTTGGAGGCTCATTCATAATGAGACTGAACTCTGGGCGAGAGTTTTAAAAGCTCGTTACTTCCCCAACTCCAGTCAGTTGTTAGTTCAAAAAAATGCTAGAGACACCTGGATCTGGAGAGGTATTCTTAAGGGAATAAGTATAATCCGGGATCATCACTTCTGGGCTATAGGAGATGGCACCCAGATCAAGATCTGGGATTACAACTGGCTCAAAAGTATGAACCTTGAGGAAGTTACTGAAATCCAAAGAAACTCTGGGCTCATCTGGGTTAGTGAAATCATTGACCAAGATAACAATACTTGGAATTGCTCTATCATTAGGAATCTGTTCTCCAGAATCCAAATTGATGAGATTTTAACCATTCCCATCCTCCAGGGAGGAAGGGATGAAATGGGATGGAACCTCACCACTAATGGAACCCTTTCTGTTGCTTCCACCTACAAAAAATTAGTCCAAAACAACATTTCCCTAGCCAGAACCAGTCAAGTTGACCCTGGGATATGGAAAAGAATCTGGCTGATCAAAACCCCATACCGAATAAATCTCCTCATTTGGAAATTGGTTAAACAAACTCTGAAAGTAAGAAGTAAAATTTACAAACACATGGATATTAAAGACCAACTTTGCCCAGTTTGTAACAAGAATGTGGAAACTAGCACACATCTGTTTATGCATTGTGATTTAGCAAAAAAAATATGGCTAACTCTCTGGCCCAGTTTGCAACCAACATGTTGTCTTACAATTGCATCATAGAATGGATAAAATCTTGGAATAAACATAACAACATGATTTCTTTCAAAGAAAAAACTTTGATTGCATATATTTCCCATATTCTATGGCGGATCTGGAAGCACAGGTGCGACATTATTTTTGATATGGCAAAACCCAACCCCACCACTGTCCTTCATATCATAGCCAAGACCACGGTCCCACCCAATACTTAAATCATCAGTATCAACCATACTATCCCCATCTCTCCAACACTTCAGTCCAATCCGAAAGTCATCCAAACCCACCCTATTCCCCAGCCACAAGGCACCACCAGTCACCTCTCGACAGGTAATGGCAATCGCCAAATTTCTCCAGTCCATCATCAGAATCCAACCAACACTTTCCCCCAGAAATTCCTAACTATAGATACTGAATCTATCAGAGGAAATAATCCAATTTATCAGAGGAACTTCCAACCTAATACCACTACCAACCAGGTCCGAGTTACAACTACATCAATTCCATCCCTTCAAAACCAGACGAAACAATGGCTTTATACCCAAAAGGCCATTACCTCCGAAGCTGGCTCTGTGTCATATTGGACTTCTTCTGCAGTAGAATATGTTATTATAAATTTTGATAGGTCTTATTCTATAACTGACTATGCAGCAGGATATGGAGCCATAACGCGTACTCCAAAGGGCTCTTTTATTGCAGGTTTTTCAGGTGTGGCTAGAGTAGGTTCTAGTCACCAGACGAAAGCCATGGCTCTGAGATAAACCATCCGGTGGGCACAAGAGAAAGGCTGGAGTCACATTTTGCTTAGGGGAGATGCAAAGACGATCATCGACGATGTCAATGGCACCACGATTTCAGCCCTTGGGCCTGTCATACTTTAATAGCGGATTGTAAAAAACTCTTAAATTGTATTCGGTTCTGTAACTTAACTTTTATCGGTAAAGAGGAGAACAGGATAGCAAACACTCTAGCAAATTATGCTCGTTTAGAGGAGAGGGAAAAAATATGGATTGATCCTTCTCCTTTTCTCTCCCAACTAAAAGTAGATCTTTGTAGTCCTCTGTTCAATTAATGAAGTATCGTCGTTTTCTTTTCTAAAAAAAGGTAGACGAATTAGTAGGACGCGTATTAGGAGGTGGGTTTGAAACATACGTGAAAAGTACGTGTTTCAGTCGGCGAATTGCTAACAAGGTTTCACTATGGCCCGACCCATATAATGTTATAAGACTTGCAGATTTATGTATGGGTGACCAACTGGTGAAATCCATGGATATGGTGTCACCCACATCCGATCCAATTAAATAGCGGGTGCTAAATATTCATCCCCATCTAGTCCATCATTTGTGGTTTTGAAATCCGCGGATTAGCGGGTGAACGGGTTGGATGTGGATGAATCCACGGATTTGAATTAAAATTTCAATTTAAGTAAGACGAAAGAAAAATTAAATAAAAACATAGTTTAATTATTGATTTATAATATCTTAAATCATCCTTAGATAAATATCCTTACATGTTTAATTAAACCCTCTCCACCTTTCTACTAGGAACGTGTATATCTAAACCTTTACATAAATGAATACTACGAAGTAAATAGACTGTTGGGTATAAATTACTAAACTTACCTTTTGTTTACGGGTAAAAACAATTAAAGGGTAAGGGGGAAATGATGGAGTAGGTTGTTGCTAGTCGAAGCATAACATTTGAACATCAAACATTTGTACTGTATATATACTTTAAGATCCGAGAGATCAATCTGTACAAAAGAGGCCTAAATCAAGAAGTGATCGTTCCAATTTCGTTTCGGTGACAAAGGAAAGAGAAGGGTTGATCTTTAGGGAAGGAAGTAGAGAACGTATTGAGATCAATGAGATTGAATGTCAATGCTGGTAAGTGTTTGAACTGTTGTGAAGACGAAAATCAGGAGTATAAGTTTTCTAAGAATCTCTAAGATAATAGCTCTGTGATTTTTTAAGTTCTTATGAGATAAAACTTTTGTTTTTGTCGATAGGTTGAAGAACCTATTTATAACAGAGGAAGTTAAATCTCGTAAGTGGTGGCAGTTGCAGAGAAATGGAAGATTAGAGAAGTGGAAATCATGGTGCAAACTGACTCCATCATGTGAGTGGGACTTGACAATTGTGCGGTGATGCGGTTGTAATAGTGGTAAAAAGATATCGTTCACTCGGACTTGTGAAGAAAGATTTTAGACCTAAATTTCTAATGATAAAACAGAAAACTTAAACAAAAGGTTGTAGCAAATTTATAGAAAAGACTGAGACTCAGGATTCCACCATTAACCAATTTATGTAATTCAGTTAAAAACAATATTCATACAATTCTTACGTTCAAAGTAATTCTAAAATATTGCCTGTATTAGATTTTCAAATATTAGTTGTTAATCGCAAGCATGAAGCATCAAAAATACCTAGACCAAGCACGAACCATCAAGAGAAAACACAACTAGTTAATAAAAATCACTATTTCAATTTCGATTCAATGCAAATAATCATAAAAAGAACTGCATAAATTAATTAAATAGATATACCACATAATTAATGGAGAAATAAATTCCTCCGTCGCCTCAGCAATGAGGTTTATCTCATCATGTCCAAAACACTCTTAAAAGATAGGTACATAGCTCAAAAGTGCCCGAGAAGATAAAAAATACAAGAAAAAACTGACAAACTGCGTCGCAGAAAGATTAAATAAATTAATGAATAACGACTGCTACGGTCGAAGTTGGATAAGGTTGTTCTCTACTGCAGTAAGAAAATGACGCTCTTTTTATTTTTTAAACTTAAAAACTGCTGTAGGCACTATTCATGGAACTGTTACAAAAGGTATTGAAATTAAAAGAATATATAACAACATTAGTGACTGTTTCTATTAGTCTTTTTATTTTTCTTTTTCTTCTTCTCTTCCTCGGCAATGAACTGGCTTTTGATTTCTCTTAAATTTGGCTAAAGCCAAGCCCTCCCAATGATCTTTTAACTTCTCTATTTATAATGGCACATCAAAACCAACTCCAAATCTCCTCACAGATCTTCTAATTAATTTTTCTTTAATAAGAATATTCTTCGACATAATTCTTTCTCGATATGGTTTCTTTTTGCTTTTTTTAAGCAGATCATGATCATGTTGTTACCCTATTTATTTTGAGCAGTTTTGCATAAGGTAGATATATTATCAAAACCAAATCTGAGAATATTTGATTCTCGAAATAAAACAGGAAAGGTGAACCTCACGTGTATTTTCTTTCCGTGAACAAAGATATTTGATCCGAGATTGATTTTTTTGCTTGTGCACAAATCCTTCTAATCATGGCAAGAGAATAATCATGTCTTAATCCCCTTGAAATTATTTTTCAAATCTCGTTAAAAGTCTTCGTTGTTTTAATATTTTAGAGCACAAACTTTCCCGCCACTTTTGTATTTAAAAAATAAATGGTGCCTTTATCAACTTCGCGGGTGCCTTTTGATGGTTTTAGAAAAGTGGTAAAAATAGTTTGTTCGCTGAGACTTGTGAAGATTCGTTTTAGACCTAATTTTGATTTAAACTAGAAAATAAGTAAAAGATTTTAACAATATCGGGAAGAACTGGAACTCAGGATTCCACCAAAATCACTTCTGAATAATTTCTACAATGATTCTTTAACAATTATAGCTCTTTTATTGACTATGTTTCTTTTCCAAAATTAGACTTCTAAAACATTAACTATAAATCACAAGCATAGTGCATCAAAAGCTCTTAAGTCCCAGCATACACCATCAAACAAAATCACAACTAATTAAGAAAAATCATAAATCAATTAAAATCAATGCAAAAGTCATTAAGAATCAAAAATAGTTACCATTCATTCATGAAATATGGCTTCCTCCACTTTCCCAGTGGTTGGGTTTATCTAGACATAGCTTTCTTAAAAGCCATTAAAATATTAAAAAATCATAAACTATTTTTAAAAAGCAAAACTAAACCCTAGTTTTCTATCTGTGAGAAGTTGTGTAGAAAATTGTATCTAGGCTCCTTTTTATATAGGCTTTGGTAACCTCCTCTTGATCCTTATCCAATTAGGAAAGCTAATCTCATTAAACTCTTCCACCTCCTTTTGATCCTTATCTAATTAGGAGACTTAACCTCCTCAAAAACCAACAAAAACCCTAATTTTCACGTCAAAGGCGAGCCCAAAACGCTTCTCTTATTTCTCTTCCCGCGTAAGCCCAATAAGGCCCAACAGATAACAAATTCAAGTTGGTTTCACGGTTTTGCTCATAACTTCTTCATACGAACTCGGAATGATCTCATTCTTTTGACGTTGGCTTTGCCTTTCAATTCTCTACAAGATGGTGAGAAGAAATCATAGAATAGACTGAGTTCCACTGGGTCTTTAGCAATTCTTCATTGTAGAGCTCAATTTCACTTCTTTCAGAGATGTAACCTAATAAAACACATAAACGAAAAGTAATAATAATACACAGTAATTCACACAAAATCTAGCGAATAAGTATAAGGAAATGATGCTTAAAATATGTAAATTATGCACTTATCACCTTTAACAAAACTCATGGGTGCCTTTATCAAATCTTTGGGTGCCTTTATGATTTTAGCCAACTTTTCCGTAATTTCCAATGCTTCCAAAAATACCTACAAACACACAAAAAGATAATATTAGTACATAAATTGAGAAAAAAATAATATAAATATGAGAACAATTAAGACACGAAAACGTGTCTATCATACGACCACTATCCATTCACTCCTTCAACTGCAGACACGACTTTTATATTTTTTCGTCGTGGATGTATTGTTACACCGCACGTGATGTAGGCCGCCAGATCAAAACCCTAATGAATATCCCCCCATGTGATATAATTTATGTCTCGAGCATGGTTGAGTCTATTTTATAGACGTGTATTATTTGGTCAGTTGTTGACCTAGGTAGATTGTCAGTCTTGGCATATTAATGAGTCTAGCATGTTGACTCATTGATGGATGAAGCATAAGGTGTATGATGAAATAAGCATTGATGCTTAATAGATCATACGCGTAGAGAGTCTGATTGATATTGACATTGGTAGTTGTGGCATATCATTGTGTCAGCTGAGTCAACAATGATACTCGAATAATCTTGATGAACTAGTAAGCATAGGTCTAATGAGATTGTTGGATCGATCAGAGACCAATATATATATATATATACATATATATTTTGCAATGTTTGATATGCCAAGCGAGTTCGTATGAGCATCAAGTCGTGTGAGCATCAATGTTAGCAATAGTAAAATATTCAGTTTCGGGAGAATAAGATAATTGAGGTTATTTTAATTATTGGTAGTGGGACCAATTAAATTATTTTTCTTAATTGATTAATCTATAAAACCCTAAATTACCCTTCTGTAGGGTTTAAAAATAATAATAATAATGTCCAAAGTCCCAAAATAAAGTCTAAAAAGTGTCCAAAAAGAAAAATTACAGAAATAATAAAAATTTCCTAATAAAATTTTCTAAAAAGAGAAACAAATAAAATCTAACTAATAAAAATAAAATCTAAAAAAAAAAATTCTTTGTCTTCTTTTCCGTTTTTTTAGCTTTAACTTTAACTACATGTCTTTAATCACCAAAGTCTATGGCTCAATTTCCTTTCAATCTAAAATCCAAAACTTGTAGCAAAAAGATAAATACCCAAAGAAACATAAAATAGAACAAAGTAAAAATAATACTAACAAAAAAAAAAAAGCTAAAAATAAATCTAGAACTCTAAACCTAAAGACAAGTCCGCGTTGGCGCCGCCAAAAATTGATGTAGTTTTGAAAACGGTGGTAAAAGATTCGATACTCAGACTTGTAAAAATTCGATTTTTAAACCTAATTTTGAATACTTAAAAATAAAGAAGATTAAAGTAAAATTGATTTCAAATTATGGAAAGAAGCGAGACTAAGGATTCCACTATTAGCCAATTTTTCAAGTGATTTTTTATTCAAAATACTGTCAAAGTTAGATTTTCAAAATAATAGTTGTAAATAAAAAGTTTGAGACATCAAAAGCTCTAAATTCAGCATGACTCATCAAAAGAAAACACAACTAATTGAAAGCAAATAAAATAAAATATACCACTATTATTATTGAAAAATGGCTTCCTCCGTCGCCTCAGCACTAGGGTCTAGAATCTAGATCCTCATGTCAAACACCCTCTCAAAAAACATATTTATAGCTCAAAGTGCTTAAAAGAAGAGAAAAACGGAAGTAACACAGAAAACAAATACGGGTATAAGTGTTGCAGAGACTGTTTTTTGTGTTGCCGAAGAGAGAAAATTACACAGAGAATAAAGTACGGTTCCTGAGCGCAGTGGATTATGAAGGAAAAGGTGACAGAGAAGATGACAGTTCTTTGGCGTAGTCTGTACTTCTTCTTCTTCACAACGTAATTTTTTTTTTTCCTGAATTTTTTTTTCGGTTGTCTCCAGATGTTTTCTTTCTTGTTTCTCTTTGCTATTTATAGGATTAGTGAACCCTGATAACCCTTCTTAACCGATAAAAACACAAAGAACAATCCGAATCAAACTCCAAATCTTTGTTAATCCAAAACAGAGAATAACTTCTCTTTCCGGTGTGGACTCGGCTTTTCCAGTAATTTTTTCCGGGTGAAACACTCATTATGACGTGTGTTGATCCTATCTTGATTGTTTCTTCACTTGGGTAACTCAGAATCACCCAAAAATCCCTTAAAACTCGTTCTACACCAACTCAGATGAACTTTCTCACGTAAACACAAGTTCCCGCCATTTCCAGAATTTAAATTTGAGATGAAGGGTGCCCCCAATCCATCTGACGGGTGCCTTTATCAATTTTGCTGGGTTCCCTTAGTAATTTTCTTGGGGGGGGGTGCCTTTATCAATTTTGAGCCGATTTTTCCATAAATATTTATTTCCCCAAAATACCTACAAAGACATAAAAATCCATAATAAGTACAAAATTGAGCACTAGTAAAATAGATAATTGCGGACAAATTAGACACAAAAATGTATCAATCAAATATCCCCAAACTTATTATTTGCTAGTCCTCGAGCAAATCTAATCTAGAAATAAAATCGTAACTCACTTTCGCAGGAATCGCAACTACATTTATCATATGTAATAAGCCTTTATACCCCTAGGTGTCCCTAGTGGACGAGTTTTGTCTCGTGAGGGTTTACAAGAGGTATACGCACAAAACCTTTACTCCAAATTTTAGCTACTTGTGAATGATTGAGGATAAACACTAAACAAGCTATTTAGTTGGCATATTAAATTCTTCGGCTATGGGAATCATTACCCTATATGAATCCAATTGATGTACACGAGTTTGCACTCAGCGTACTAAAATTCATATATAAGCAAACAAAGCTCGACTTAGATAGTTGTTCAACCACGATACTCAGAATCTATCAACGTTCAATCACATGAAAAGATTTAGAAGATGGATGTGGACAGTATGAAGTTTGCACATGTTGACTAAGGTGAACGTTGTTTCCCATATTTGTCTAAATGTCCCAGCGATCGATTTATTGAAAATAAAACAATTATTTATTATTTTCTTAAATGTATTGACAACATGATTGGAACAAATGAATCCAAGCGCATGCTCCTTATCAGCATCTTACATGATAGTTCTCATGGATCCTGCATTCCACGCTTGCTTAAGCGACGGAGACAGGGAGAACACACACATATTGCTATCAAAGTGTCAATACTCGATTTTTTTTTATTGATAAAAATATAATAATGGGGCTTGATCTCAAACACTCTATTTCATCCTGGCGCGATAACAATTCGATACTGGTACCCCACCAAATCACTTAGAGAAACACAAAATTATAAAAATAAAAACAAAAAGTAATATGGTCGAGATAGACTTCGAGATATGGGGACAACTATCATGTTATTTCTAACACCTGAGCTTTGTCCTTTTATGAATAGACCATTTAACTGGGCACACCAATTCCTATAGAAAAGAGCTAAGTTTCCATCTACCTAGAATGGTTAGTGTCATCCTGAATTGTTTACAGGCTTCTAAATGTTGGAGTTTTATTATTGCACTAAAAAGTTTCTCCCTTACCCCTAAACTTAAATCTAACATTGTCCTCAATGTTTCAAAATAAAGAGCAGTATTAATAGATAAGTAAAAAGAGGAATAAAGAGGTAAGTCAGAAAGATAGTACATGGGTGAAGTGTAGCAATCCTTCAATGGAGAATAAAATAAAAATATAAAATCCTAAAAACCTAAAAAAACTACTAATGTACAAAAACAACCCTGATGGTCAATCAAATTAAACAGGGCCTCCAGAGGGACCTCCTCAACATCACCTGTAAGAAAAGGCTCTAAAAATGGTTTCAATCTCTGACCATTAACCTTGAAAGGATTTCTACCATCTTGAGTCTCAATCTCAATAGCACCATGAGGAAAAACAGTGTGAACAACAAAAGGTCCGATCCAACGAGAGCGTAACTTCCCGGGGAATAGATGCAAACGAGTATCATACAGAAGAACTTTTTGACCTGATGAAAATGACTTTCTTAAAATATTTCTATCATGCACAAGTTTCATTTTGTTCTTATACTCCCTAGCACTATTATATGCATCTTTCCAAATCTCTTCCAACTCATTGAGCTGGAGCTTCCTGTGAGCTCCTGGCTTGTCAAGTGAAAAATTTAAATGCTTTACAGTCCAATATGATCTATGTTCTAACTCGACAGGCAGGTGACATGCCTTTCCAAAAACAAGACGATAGGGTGACATTCCAACGGGGGTCGTAAACACAGTACGGTAAGCCCATAAGGCATCAATAAGCCTCAATAACCAGTCCTTCCTATTAGGATTAACTGTTTTCTCTAGAATACGTTTTTATCACCCTGTTGGAAACCTCTACTTGACCACTAGTCTGTGGGTGATATAGGGTAGCTACTTTGTGGGTAATACCATATTTCTTCATCAAAAGCTTAAACGGTCGATTACAAAAGTGTGACCCTCCATCACTAATTATAGCTCGCGGTGTACCAAAATGTGCAAATATGTTATCATTCAAAATCTGGACCACAACCTTGTGATCGTTTGTTTTACACGAAACCGCCTCTACCCACTTGGATACATAGTCTACAGCGACAAGGATGTAAAAATAACCAAAATAATTAGCAAAAGGATTCGTAAAGTCAATTCCCCACACATCAAAGACCTTAGGGTTCAAAGGCATCATATTTATACGAGAAATGGTTCCTAACTTCTAGCATCGCTCATAAACAACACAATAACTGTGGGAGTCTTTAAACAACGAAGGCTAGTAAAATCCACACTGCAATATCTTAGCAGCAGTCTTCTTAGCACTAAAGTGACCCCCACAAGCATGATCATGACAAAAGGAAATAATACTGGACTGGTCACTCTCAGGTATACATCTCATAATAATCTGGTATGGACAATACTTAAACAAATAAGGATCGTCCCAAAAGAAATGCCTTACCTCGGCTAAAAACCTAGAACGATCTTGTTTACCCCAGTGTTGAGGCATTCGACCAGTAACAAGATAATTCACTATATTCGCAAACCAAGGTAATTGGGAAACAAAGAATAGTTGTTCATCAGGAAAACTATCTCTCACTGGAGGAGAATCATCAGGGGAATCCACAAAAAGTCTAGACAAGTGGTCTGCTATTATATTTTCTGCACCCTTTTTGTCTCTAATTTCTAGCGAGAATTCTTATAGCAAAAGGATCCATATAATCAATCTAGGTTTGGTATCCTTGTTAGACAAAAGGTACTTCAAAGCAGTATAATTGGTAAACACTATAACCTTAGAACCTAAGAGTTAGGATCTAAACTTGTCTTAGGAAAAAACAATGGCTAACAGTTCCTTTTATGTGGTGGTGTAGTTCAGTTGGGCATCATCCAGGGTTTTTCTAGCATAGTAAATGATATGAAGTAATTTATTTTCTCGCTGACCTAACACAACACCAATAGCATAATATGAAGCATCACACATTATCTCAAAGGGTAGGTTCCAGTTAGGTGCCTGGACTATGGAGGAGGTAATGAGTAAGGTCTTAAGCTTCTCAAAAGCCTCTAAACAAGCATCATCAAAGACAAACTTAACATCTTTTGCAAGCAAATTGCAAAGAGGTCTAGAAATCAAACTAAAATCCTTAATGAATCGACGATAGAAACCTGCATGTCCTAAGAATGACCTAAAATCTCATACAGTTTTGGGAACCTGTAAAGTCTTAATAAGATCAAATTTGGCTTTGTCTACCTCTATACCCTTAGAAGATACGATATGCCCTAAAACAATTCTTGATCGAACCGTGAAATGATATTTTTCCCAATTAAGCACTAAATTCTTTTCCTTACACCTAGTCAACACTAATGTCAAATGATGCAAGCACTCATCAAAAAATGACCCAAATAATGAAAAATCATCCATAAAGACCTCTAGTAACCGTTCTACCATGTCAGAAAATATGTTCATCATACAACGCTGAAAAGTAGCGGGTGCATTGCACAACCCGAAAAGCATGCGTCTATACGCAAAGGTACCAAAGGGACAGGTAAAGGTGGGTTTCTCTTGGTCTTCTGGGAAATAACAATCTGAATATAACCAGAAAAACCATCTAGCAAGCAATAATTGCTATGTCCAGCTAATCTCTCAAGCATTTGTTCGATGAAAGGAAGGGGGAAGTGGTCCTTCCTTGTGACCTTGTTCAATTTTCTATAGTCAATACAAACACGCCACCCCGTGGTTACTCGGATTGGGATTAACTCATTGTTATCATTCTGGACTACAGTGATACCTGATTTCTTGGGAACTAACCTGAACGGGGCTGACCCACTTACTGTCTGAAATAGGGTAGATAATACCCGCATCTAACAACTTAAGTACCTCAGTTCGAACTACTTCTTTCATGTTAGGGTTAATTCGACGTTGCATCTCCCTAGACGGTTTGGTATCATCTTCTAAATGAATATGATGGCATACAAACAGTAGGACTTATACCCTTAATGTATGCTATGGTCCACCCTAAAGCTTCCTTATTGTCTTGAAGCACGATCACTAGAATACTTTCCTGGTTACTATCCAAGTCGGATGCTACAATCACATGCAAAGTCTCAGATGGGCCTAAAAAAACATATTTCAAGGAATCTGGTAGTTGTTTAAGGTCTAACTTAGGAGGCTCTTCTAAAGAAGGAATTATGGTAGACTTAGAAACTGGTAGTGCTTCGAACTTAGCTTTCCATCCATTAATAGTGTCTATCAAAGGGGATGAATCTAACAAAGCATTCACCTCATTAATCACACTATCATCATCAAAATTAAATCCAAAGTTGGCTAGGCATTTTTCTAATGGATCTTCTAACAAAGTGTTTGGTAATGACTCCTGAACTAATGTTTCTATCATGTTCACCTCTTCAATGCACTTGTCATCTAGCTCAGGTGGTTGCTTACTAATATTGAAAATATTCATCTCAATAGTCATTACCAAAAAATGAGTTCATAATACCAGTTCGATAGTTAATGATCGCAATAGATGTAACTAAAAACAGGCGACCTAATATCACAGGTATCTGATCTCTGGGTCAGGGAAAGGTTGGGTATCAAGGAAAACAAAATCCACTGGTTAAATAAACTTATCGACCTCAATAAGAACATCCTCTATGACTCCACGAGGAATTTTCACAAACCTATCAACTACTTGCAGTGTTATCTGAGTAGGTTTCAAATCACCAAGTTCTAGCTGGAGGTACACATGGTACGGAAGTAAGTTCACACTGGCTTCTAAGTCAAGTAACGCTTTCTCAACACGGTAATTACCTATTGTGTAAGAAATTGTTGGAAACCCTGGGTGTTTGTACTTAGAAGTTGTATTGTTCTGGATGATTGAACTCACATGACTAGCTAAAAAGGCTTTCTTTGGTACACTAAGCTTTCTCTTTCGTGTACACATATCCTTAAGGAACTTGGCATAAGCAGGAATCTGCCTAATTGCATCTAATAATGGAAGGTTGATCGTGACTTGCTTAAAAACCTCAAATATGTCGTTAAAGTTTGGTTCCTTCTTTGTTGGTGCTAACAGTTGTGGGAACAGGGCTCTGGGCACAAAATCTGGCTTATGAGGGACTACATTGGGTTCTTTAGAGACTTCATCAGTTTCAACAACTACTGTCTCAAAAGGGTGAACTACAGTATGTTCACCATCAGACATAGTTACCTTGTTGTATACCACTTTACCATTCCTAAGGGTTCTAATTGCATTCACATTATTTGATGAATTCTCACCAGAAGATACTTCATGAACTTCTCTAGGATTGGGTTGTGGTTGATTATGGAACTTGCTTTTTTCTCTTTCTCTCAAAGACTCAACGATTTGACCAACCTGGGTTTCTAAATTGGAAATAGCCTGACTGTTAGCCTGAAAACTCTTTGGTTGACTGACTGCTGAAAATTTGTAGTGTTCTGAGTTAATAAGGAGAGAGACTCTGCTAAACTCATGATTGTCTTATCTATCAGATTTAAAATTATGTCGGTCCTGAACGATTCTTAGTATATCCAAAACTTGGGGGAACCTTAGAATTACTAGTATGACCTTGACTCTGGCCCTTAGACTAAGAAAAGTTAGGATGGTTTCTCCAACCAGGGTTATAGGTTTCTGAATAAGGGTCAAACTTCTGATGATTATCAAATCTAATGTTATTATAAAGAGCATGGGCGTGCTCTTCAACAGTCTGTCCTTCCCAAAATGACTTGGTCTCAATTCCACAACTAGATTGACCTAGTTCTAAAGCTTCTAACCTTTTTGATATAACTACTATTTTGGCATCTGATTCAAAAGATCCTTCTACCCTATTGCTATTTCCTCTACTTAGAAGAATTTTTTTTGGTGATTTCATTCAAAAATGTCATTGCATCATCGACAGTTTTATTTTCAAAACCACCTGTGCATAAAGACTCTACCATGGTTGTTGTCGAATAATCTAAACCCTCGTAGAGGATCTGAACTAGCCTTACTTTTTCTAAACCATGATGAGGACATTGTGATAATAAGTCACTGAACCTTTCTAAATACCTATACAAAGATTATCTTTCTTGTTGAGCAAATGTGCAAATCTGCTGCCTAATAGATGATGTTTTGTGCCTAAGAAAAAACTTCTGGAAAAAGGCAGATGTAAGTTGTTCATAGTTTTAAATGGACTCTGAAGTCAAAGTATATAGCCAAGATTTGGCTTTTTCTCTTAGTAAAAAATGAAACAATCTAAGTTTCAATGCTTCATTATCTAGGTCCTTAATCATGATGGTACTACATATTTTCTTAAAATCCCTAACATGGAAATAGGGGTTTTCATTTTCTTTTCCTAAGAAGATTGGGAACATCTGTATGGTCCCAGGTTTCAACTCATAGTTTGCTTCGGTTTCAACTAATAAAGTAACCAATACAGTCCTTTTGAATGACTTTCCTATAAGCTCGTTACCCTATCGGACTCTTTCTAGTCAAATTTTAAGCTTAGGTTCGCGTTTGGTAACATATTCCTAAAACGGGCAAGAAGGAAACGGTGATGAAATCCGAGTCCTTATCTTGTATGGAAAGTCCTTGCCCTTTACTAGAAAAGTAAATCCGTATTCAGTTCCTCAACATATATGCATACGAAGGAATACAATAAACCCACTTGCAGGGGATTCGTGGGTTGATCGAGTCTTACCTCCCGTACCAGACGAGGGATGAATCGGTTGTAGTCGACTCGGGCCACCGACTCCTGTGTCAGTGTACGAACCCGAGGGGCCGAGAAAATATAGTACTTATCGTCCTTCCCTGTTGCAGTTTATATTTAAATTACCCTTCCGTAGGGTTTAAAAATAATAATAATGTCCAAAGTCCCAAAAGTGTCCAAAAAGAAAAATTACAGAAATAATAAAATTTTCCTCATACAATTTTCTAAAAAGAGAAACAAATAAAATCTAACAAATAAAAATAAAATCTATAAAATAAAATTCTTTGTCTTCTTTTCCGTTCTTTTAGCTTTAACTTTAACTCCAAGTCTTTAATCACCAAAGTCTTTGGCTCAATTTCCTTTCAATCCAAAATCCAAAACTTGTAACAAAAAGATAAATACCCAAAGAAACGTAAAATAGAAAAAAGTAAAAATAATACTAAAAACAAAAATAAAAACCTAAAAATAAATCTAAGACTCTAAACCTTAAGACAAGTCCGCGCCGGCGCCGCCAAAAATTGATGTAGTTTTGAAAACGGTGGTAAAAGATTCGATACTCAGACTTGTAAAGATTCGATTTTTAAACCTAATTTTTAATACTTAAAAATAAAGCAGATTAAAGTAAAATTGATTTCAAATTATGGAAAGAACTGAGACTAAGGATTCTACCATTAGCCAATTTTTCAAGTAATTTAGCATTGGTAATTATCTTGCAAATCATATGTTCAATTTATTCAAAATACTGCCAAAGTTAGATTTTAAAAATAATAGTTGTAAATCAAAAGTATGAGACATCAAAAGCTCTAAACTCAGCATGACCCATCAAAAGAAAACACAACTAATTGATAAAAACTATTTTTTTAAAATTTAATTCAAAGAAAATAATAGTAAAAGAATTGCAAAACAAATTAATAAAATAAAATATACCACTTTATTATTGGAAAATGGCTTCCTCCTTCGCCTCAGCACTGGGGTCTAGCTCCTCATGTCAAACACTCTCTCAAAATACATATTTACAGCTCAAAGTGCTTAAAAGAAGAGAAAAACAAAAGTAACACAGAAAACAGATACGGATATAAGTGTTGCAGAGACTGTTTTTTGTGTTGCCGAAGAGAGAAAATTACACAGAGAAGTACGGTTCCTGAGCGCAATGGATTATGAATGAAAAGGTGACAGAGAAGATGACAGTTCTTCGGCTAGTCTGTACTTCTTCTTCTTCACAATGTAAATTTTTTTCTCCTGAATTTTTTTTTCGGTTGTCTCCATATGTTTTCTTTCTTGTTTCTCTTTGCTATTTATAGGATTAGTGAACCCTAATAACACTTCTTAACCGATAAAAACACAAAGAACAATCCAAATCAAACTCTAAATCTTTGTTAATCCGAAACAAAGAATAACTTCTCTTTCCGGTGTGGACTCGGCTTTTCCAGCAATTTTTTCCGGGTGAAACACTCATTCTGACATGTATTGATCCTATCTTGATTGTTTCTTCACTTGGGTAACTCAGAATCACGCCAAAATCCCTTAAAACTCGTTCTACACCAACTCAGATGAACTTTCTCACGTAAACACAAGTTCCCGCCATTTCCAGAATTAGAAATGAAGGTTGCCCCCAATCCATCTGACGGGTGCCTTTATCAATTTTGCTGGGTGCCCTTAATAATTTTCATGGGTGCCTTTATCAATTTTGAGCTGATTTTTCTTCAAATATTTATTTCCCAAAAATACCTATAAAGACATAAAAACCCATAATAAGTACAAAATTGAGCACTAATAAAATAGATAATTACAGACAAATTAGACACAAAAATGTGTCAAACCAAATGGCAGATGAGGGACTAGTAGAGAAACAAACTAGAGAAGAGGAAAAGTCCAAGAGAGAAGGGAGGACTTGCCAAGGTGGATAACCGACCAATGGTGGGACCGGCCATGGTATGTGAAACACGAATTTGGTAGAACACGATTTTTGTGGTCGCGGGACCATGCTTCATGTATCATGTCGTCTTTCTAGCAATATATATATTTTTTGAAGCATGAAATTTTATTAGAAAGGCTAAATACTGATTACACGTGGGTAAGTAGTACCCATTGAGCCATTTAAAACAATATGGTTAGTAAAAGTTGGGATTGCTTGGTCCCAGATTCTTGTCGAGAAATTACATGCCTGGCTGCCATCAGCTGCGTAGTTAGCAAGTCCATCAGCCGTCTGGTTTTTTTCTTTGTAGTTATGTTGAACGGTGCATTGAGGTATTTGTCTAATTCTTATCTTTATCTCTTCAATCATGCTCAAGATATACCAAGGTGGTTCCATGGTGGTGGTTACGAAAACTAACAGGTTTTACGAGACCTTCTCTAGAATTACTTTTGGCTATCCTCTTTCAATTACGGTCCTTGAAGCAAGTAGCATGGCCCAAGTTTTTGTTGTTAAGGAAGTTGTTATTCCAAGTGGTTGTGCCAAAACCATAACTATTCTTGTTTATGAATTCCTGCAAATGAATCCTGCACCTGCTATACCTGGGTGGCCCCTTGCAGCTCCATCTGTGTTGATTTTAGGGTACATTAATTAAATACCCCTACAAATGAAGCCATTCACAAGTACCCCTACACAAAATAAATATACCCCCCACCTTCTAGAAAACTTATCCATATAAAATTAGATTACTTTAATACCCTCACTTTTTTTTCTTGTCTATCATATATAACATTTTTATTTTATTTTAAAAAATAACAAATTACTTTCTTTATCACTTCACCACCACCACTATTCCACTACAATCCAACTTGGCTGCTGGTGGTGGTGGTGGTAGAATGGTGGTGGTGGTGTCAACATTTAAAGTTGATACCAAAAATCTAGAGTCAACATTTTAAAGTTGACACAAAAATTAAAAATTTCAGAAAAAAGTTATGTGGTTGACTTTATAATCTGGTGTCAACAACCCAAGTTGACACCAAAATCTGGTATCAACAACCAAAGTTGACACCAAAATTGAAAATTCAGAAATAATTATGTTGTTGACACCAAATTGACATCATAATTTGGTGTTGACATCTAAAGTTGATACCAAAATCTAGTGTCAACATTCTAAAGTTGACACCAAAATTTGGTTTCAACAACCCATGTTGATACTAAAACTGAAAATTCAGAAATAAATAAATAAATATTTTTGACATCATAATTCAGTGTCAACAACCCAAGTTGATCCCAAAATATGGTGTCAACATTTTAAAGTTGACACAAAATCTAAAAATTCATATAAAGAAATGTTGTTGACACCAAAATATGGTGTCAACAAGGCAAAGTTGATACCAAAATCTGGTGTCAACAATGCAAAGCTGATACCAAAACTGAAAATTCAGAAAAAAAGATATGTTGTTGACATCATAATCTGGTGTCAACAACCCAAAGTTGACACAAAAACTGAATATTCAAAAAAAAGTTATGTTGTTGACATCATAATTTGGTGTTAGCAAACAAAGTTGATACAAAATTTGGTGTCAACAACCAAAGTTGATACCAAAATTGACATACTCGAATGAATGAACCTGACGTGAATCGAACACGCATCTTCTGAAGTGGAATTAGATGTGCTACCATTTACACCACAGATTCATCTAATATAGCTGCTTAAGAGTTTCTAACACCCTTTTTTTTTTCTAGTGGTAACCGCTGAAAATGCTGCTAGCACGCTGCAACTGATGCTAAGGTTGAAATTGGACCATGATCTTCAGATGCATCTGCCAGTTTTTCGTTGAAATAGGAGGCTACGTCATCTAAACCAGTAAAATATCATAGAAAACCATCAATGAAATGTACATAAATGTTTGACTTTAACAAACTCAAATGGAAGATCAAAGGTTCTATGTTCTAATTATAATAGAAAAAGATTGAACATACGTGATAATTTGTAACTGCAATGAATCAACAACAAACAAGGGGCCACTGGTGGCATTATACAAGTCTATGCTTATGAAGAAGACAGTAGCTGCTTAATAATTAACTAAGTTGTTTAATATGATGGGTGTAATAGAGAATGAATTCTGACTTATAAAAGTAGAAATGAACAATTAAAAGAGAAATAAGGTGACAATACAACCCAAGCAGCACTTGAGAAGCAATCTAACTGGAGTTAGATATATATGACAAACATGGCAATGAGAAGCAAAAATAACAAGAGTTTTAGGAACAAAGACATGCATACCATGATCTCCTAGACAGCCAAAAAGTTTCGTTATATCATTTTTTTATAGTCCCGATCTGCAATAATGACAAACTAGATATCAGTAAAAATCAATAATCTTTACAAATCTCGTCACCTCCAACACCACCACTCCAACACCAACATAATACTACTAAATCCAACAAGGGAGATAAAAATGCTTATATATATATAGAAAAACATAATATAATATGTAAAGAGCAAGATAAAGATAATTAGGCATACTACATTCGTATGTAAATTATTTGACACATAATTTTTGTTTCCCTTAAAGTATATTGCTTAATTTTCTTAGTTTAGTAAACTACTCGTATTTCAATTGTAACATTCCAGCTTAACAAACCATCCTTAAGGACATAATGACAATCTACCTACCAAACACCAGTCAGAGCCCAATTAAGCATCTTGCAGTGCACAACAGATGCGAAGACTTTGATATACACAAGGGATCATAAACATTAAATACCAAACATAAAAATTAGATGCACTAAAAGTACTTGGTATTAAAAACTCTTACATTGTACGGACCACAAATCTCCAAAGAAACTTCCAAGTTAATCAACAAATTCATAAGCAGATGAAGCTTTTTTGTTGTTTCAAAGGAAGCTTCTCCACCAGGACACAACGACGACCATTACCTCTGTCTGCCCAAAACCTTCACCAACTCCTCCAACAAATCCACCTCCATCACTAAGTCCTGTACCACTACCATAATCCCATCCCACCTCTTACTCCACCAATTAATCATGTGATGTTTCCACCATCGACACTCTTTCCACCTCTTGTCCACCACCACCAAGTCCACCACCTACACCTCCACCGATTCTACCACCACCACAGAAACACCTTATGTTAAAGTATTTCACAGCAACAATAACAACTAGAGACCTTTTTTTTGTCAGTAACAAACAAAATCAAATCAATATAAAAACAAAAACAAACAACTATCAAGATAAAAACTTAGTGAAAATGATAATTCGATTTTAGAAAAATAGTACCAAAACCCTAAGAAAATCGAAATACATGAAATCTAAACAAGTTCAAACTCATTTTTGTTGTATTATCTTTCATCGAATCTTGTAATTTGATTGTTGTTGAAGATTAGAACTCTGGATCTTCAAAATTAAAACCTAATTTTCTATTTTTTTTACATTGATGCGATTGATCTTGTTACAGTATTATAAAACTTTATTTTACATGATATTTTAAGTTATGTAGTTAATAAAGTGAAAATCGATCAAAATAGATTGTTCAAGAGGTGGTGGTGGTGCAAGTGGTGGTGGATTTTGAGGAAATTGTGAGGTGGTGATAGAACTGGTGGTGAGATTAGTGGAGGTGGAACTGGTTGTGGTGGAGGCGATGAAGGTGGTGGTGGTGGGAGCGATGGAGGCGATGAAGATTTATGTTTTGTGTTAATTAAAAATGAAGAAGTAAAAGAAAAAGTGAAAGGTTAAATACAGAATTTATTGAAATTATATTTTTACTTAAAATTTTAATTATACCATAAAGGGTATTTATAAAGTTCTCTAAGGGTATTTGTGAAGGCCCATGGATAGTAGGGGTATTTATTCAACACTTGATTTTAATCCAGTCCAAGTTAGGACCAGTCCATCCCACTGAGATAGTTGTTGTTCTTCTTGCACCGTTCGCAGAGCTAGTAACTGGTGGTTTGCCAGATAACACAGGTGGTAAGGTTTTCTTTGCCCAAGAAAATTTTTATTGTTGTGTAATTTCCCTTATCACTATATTATCCGGTATTGATTGAGTATGATGTGAAATATATTTATTTCTAACTAGCCAAAAAGATCATAAGAGAAACAAATGGAGGTTATGGTTGTGGGTGGGAACAATTGTTTTAAGTAGAATTATAGTTGTTTGGAATTTATGGATGGTAGAAGGTTAATACTATTATTTTGGTTTATCCGAAGGTGATTGAGAAGGGTATTCCAGGCCAAGACTGCAATTGGGCAAAGTAGGAGTAGATGATCGGCTGTTTCTGGTTCCGTGTTACATTTGGGGCATAAATTGGAGTTGGTGAGTTGAATTGGAAATATAATGGAGAAAGTGGGTATACCTTCGTTGATTACTTTCTATAAGAAAAGCTGAATTTTTGATGGACATGGTAAGGTCCACACGAATTTGGAGGTTGGGAGTGGGTTTTGGTGGGTGTGGCTCATTTCTTGGGGGTTAGATATTTATATCCGAATGCTGTAGTGTATTTTCCAGATTTTAGGTGCGGCCAGATGATGGGGATGTCCTGGGGAAGGTGGATGTTTATAATTTTAATGGAAGCATCTGGTGGGAGGCTATCTTACTTGTCATGTATCCATTTGTGAGTGATAGGATCAATGATATCTACAACTATTTGGATTGGATAGCATTGAGTGGGGTTAATATTTGGGAATTGTGGAATCCAGGTGGCTTGAATGGGTGTTGTTAAATGTTTTGGGGTAAATTTACAAAGGGGGAGACTTATCCTAATCACATCAAGGACTAACACTCTCCCTTATACGTGTCCGGTCCACCCAAAGAAGAAGATCCTTTCTTGTACTTTTTAATTTCCTTTTATAGGCTTTCCCCCTTAATCCTCTTGTACACATTCCCCATTTAATCTCCCATTATTGCTAAATTACCATTTTGTTATTCTTAACTCCAACTTTCCTTTTGATTCCTCTCTTACCGTCACACCCCATGGTCATATCCCTAGGCGTTTGGGTTTGATCCTTAAGTTCATAAGGCAATGATGAGCTTAAGCCCATATAGTAAGAGTGACTCCCCCTATCCATGGGTAATCATTTTTCGGGTATTAACATTAGCCCCCTGACTATGGGGGATAACCATTGGACAATCCGATAGTCAAAAACCACTTTTAAAAAAATTTTCCTTGGCTATCTTCTTAACACGTTCCTCACCGTCTCTTCAGTTACACTGTTCTAAGTGGTCATCTCACCTTAGTCAAGGAACGGTCTTTCTGTCGGCTGACGGTCAGTTATATTCGATCATGGGAATCCTTGGTAGCCGAGAGCTTTCCACCGTTATGCAGCCCCTCTTTTTCATAGATGGTACGCGGGTTGCGTCCCCTAAATGGCTTATGCATCCAGAGGGAGACGCTCTTCCCCTTCAACAAGATTCCTCTCATGGTCATTCACCGTGGTGATTATTATCTTCCGACTATAGATCAACATTCTTACGCTGAAACTTCTCATTTCTGGAAGTCTTGGGTCGCGTACATCCGTTCCAACTCTGATCATTCAGCGATGATCCACTCTTTGGGGATATAAGATGCTATAGACGTGTCCCTTCATCGTGTGGTAACCAGATGTAAAAGTTACATGGTCAGGCTTTATTCGCGTTGGGTTTCCCGGGTTCACACTTTCTTTTTTGCTTGGGGTGAGGCAACTCATGTATTGGAGGGTGTTGTGGCTTTCATGGGATTACCAATTCATGGTTCTCACTTGTATCATGAGGCGGCTATTTACGAAGCTATGGATGATTCAGATAAGGCTCAGTGTGCTTACTTGATCGGTTATAAAGGTAGATCTCGGGAGATCCGATCAGGGAAAGGATGATTCCTCAGTAAAAGATGCGTACCCTGTAAAGGGGAAGATCGCTGATTCGGGCAAATCGACTAAAGGGAAATACAAAGTTACCCTTTCCTCGGAAGAAAAAAAGATAGCGGAAACCCGCCCTGTCGGTGGGAAAATGATGGACGATGTATGAAGGGTTCTGCTACTGTATCAGGCCGACCCTCTCGATATGAGGATCTTTCTGGCCGAGGTATCAAGGTCAGTAAGAATTAACGTGCTTATTTCCTTTTATGGGTGAAGTACTGGGCTCCCAATCCCGTAGATGGGAAGGTCAGCTTCCCCGTCCAAGGGGAGAAGAATGCCCGTGGTGAGTTAGCGTCTTTTCTTCTCTACTGGCTCTGTCACGGTGTCTTCGAGCACATCCCCCGAGACACCATTAAAAATGATCTTGTGCCGATGGTTGTGCTGATGTCGCGAGGCGTATCGTTTCCTTTGGCGCCTATGTTCTTTGGTGGTTTGTATCGTCATCTGGATCTTATTTGTAAAGACATTCATAGTGGGCGCCCGTCATATTTTTGAGACATATATCACGTCGGATTTCCTTCAGGCTTGGGCATGAAAGCATTTTCCCAAGTACGCTTCTTCAACTAACAACTTAGCCGTTCGTCGTGTAGAAAGAGTTGAGAGAGAAGATGGTACCTTTGATATGGTTCCTCTTCTTATTTTTATCCTCGCATGGACCTTTGGTGCAGGAAGATGAGGAAACATGGGAATACTCTTAAGGATTATATGGACGTGGCTAAAGAATTCAAGTCTTTTCCTTATCAGGACGACCTTTCTAGTCCTCTCCTCTATGATTATACCAATTACGGACATGACCCTGAACTCTGGGCAATTCTTGGCGAGTGACGACTTTGACTCTGTCATGGCTTTATTGCCTGGCTACCTTCCCGGTTTTTACTTGGGGTAAGCTTATAGCAATGTCCTATAATTCTGATCGCGTGGCTCAGCAGGTGGGATTTGGCCAATGAGTCCCTTCTCTTTACCCGGCTCCGTATTCTAACAGGAGGACAATATTAAAGTTAGCTTTGACCGTTTTGTGTTCAAGGGGGGGACGTGCTTGGCGGACCGAGAAATTCATTTTTCTTTCCTTTAGCCTTCTCCGGTGCAAGAGCTTTTTATCTCTCCCTAGTATTCATTCCATACAGAAATTCAGAAACAGGCTCTGAATTTTCTTCTTCGTGAACCAGTCCTTCCACCCACCTTGTCACCGAACGATCTTAGGTTGATGCATACGTTGGGTCGTATTAAGTTATATGAATCGATAGCTCTTGATTTTGGCCTTACCCATGGCTTGAAGGGTCGTCCCTTGGTTCCCTTGACTACTAGTTGGGCTACTCTGGCTGATCAAGAGTTGTGGAAAAATGGGCTTACAAAAGAATATATGCCTCCTCCTCCACCGGAAAGAAATTCAGGCAAGGTCCAAGCGCTTCAGTCAGTATTGGTTTCGTCTAACCAGGTATTTTTTCATGTACGAGTCCCCTCCCCCCATTTTTTTTTAGAAAAGGGGGAAAAGAAGCCTCTCTCCTCTTTTTTTTTTTTTTTCTAATTTGTGTGTTATCAGAGTGATCTCGTCGGTTCTGTTGGGTACAAGCCCTGCTCCTTTATGGAGGAGGAATATCTTAACATTCATGAACACGAGTGGTCACCTCATCATAAAGCTAAGAAAGCTAAGCGTGATGCAGGAGTTTTACCAACTCCGTGTATTCCCCGATCTACCTCGATCGATGCTTCTTTTCCTACGTCTCCTTTACAGGCCGAAGCCCGAGATGTTACTAGTCCGACCTCTTCCTCTTTCGTGAATCGTGTTCAAAGTTTGGGTGTCGAATTGTATAAGGTGGTGTCGTTTGTCCTCGTATGCATGTTGTTTCTCTTAGCCCTTTGGTAGCTACCATTAATCGTTCTCAGAGTCAGCCTCAGGAGACGCCTACCAGCTTTCTTGGTTCATGTAGTTGTGGTGGTTCGTCCCATTCTCATTTTGGTGCATCTCAGGGCCATGTGTTTTTTGACGAAAATCTATCTCATTCTGGTAATTATTATCTTTTGCCTTCCACGTGTTACTTTCTTTATTCTATATTTGTCCCTTTTGATTTGGTGTTAAGGCATGTGTGTTTTGTTTTTCCTATTTGTACGTCCATTTTGTTGCCCTATTGTATGCTTGGTTTATGTCTTTGTTTTATTTATAATCCATTATTATTTGTTTTTTTTAGGTTCTGTTGGTGGTTTGAAGTCGTCTTCGAGTTCTTCTCGTCCTCTTTCCGATCATCACGAGTCTTCTCCTGCTCGAGCGTCGTCTCCTAATCCTCAAGCTTCCGAGGTTGGTTTCCTTCATTTATTTTCGTTCACTTTTATCATTTCACCATCATCATTATATATTTATTATTATTGTTATTATTATTTTTATTATATATATATATATATAATCTTATGCTCTTTCAGCCTGTTCTCCTCTTTTTTCTAGACTATGAAAAAGCAAGTTAGCAATTCCGCGTTTAAAAATGATGTTTCCAGTGTCACGAGCAATGTTAAACATGTGTAGCTTATGGGGAATGACTCTGTCCTAGATATGCAAGAAGAGTTAGACGCGGATGCTCTGTTAGCCTAATCGGAAGACCCTTCCTTTAGTTACCCTTCAGTTGTAAGTGCCGATGAAGCCGAGGCAACCGAGAACTATAGATTAGTGCATGGTTTTTGGATCCATGTTGGATTTAGCCGCTACTTACAGGATGATCGTCGATCGAAGCGATCATATGATAAACGAGGGTATGATTAAGGATATGAAGACTTTAGTCTTCATGAATAAGGGTTTGCTTGAAGCTGCAGATGGGATTTCCCGAGTTCACGATGCTCCCCTGCTGCTGGTAAGCTAAAGGAATGGGAATCTTCCATTCAGACAGGCGTAGGTCTGCAGTTTCCTATAACATAGCTGTCCCAATTGCTGGGTACGGTGAAGGGCAAGTTTGATCCGCGTTCAACCCTTCCGGCTCAGATCGTTGAGTTAGAGAAAATCTTAAAGGATTTGACTAGAGTGGCTCAAGAAAAGAGGACTGCTCTGAACAAGCTTCTCGCTGACGTTTCAACAGCTACGCAGAAGGCTTGTGAAGCTGAAGCTGCTACGCAGAAGGCTTATGACTCAGGTGCGTGAAGATATTGAGCAAAAAAAATGAGATTTGGCCGCTTTTGAGGGGGTTTAAGTTTGTTCTCTTTGTTGTCGAGTGTTTGTAATATGTTTCTGCTTATCTTAGATTTGGTTGGTTCCTTTTTTTTTTTTTGAAACTGATTTGGGATTTTGATAGATTTTTATTATGGCATTTAACTATCTTAAGTGGTTGTTTTACCTTTGATATTTATTTTGGTTTGCGTATTTGGTAGTTGGTACTTGAATTTCGAGATATTTTATTGTACCGTAGGTTGTTTGGTTATAAATAACACTCGTATTGTTGTCATTTTGTTTAGTTTTCCTAATGGCTAATCCTGCGGCAGCTGCTCTTATTCACAAATTAGAACAAAAACTACATCGCCTGATTGTCGATAGAGTTGAGGCTGAAGCGTGATGGGAAGCTGTGTACGCTGTTCGCAATGAAGTGGTTGACCGATGGTATAAAGTGGGTCTTATTTATCAGGCGTTCACCATTCTTGATTGGGATGCTAGTGCTCATGAAGCGGCGTTGTTTGTATATGGCTTGGATAATGACGAGCTGAATATCCCTGAACGTGTTCTTATGGAAGCTACTGAGATGCGTTGGCAACTTGATGAAGATATCCCTCGTACCACTAAGCTACTCCGGGATCTACGTGTTGTTGGGATGTGGAAGATTTTTTTTTTTGCACTGTTATGATTGTAGTTGTCATCTTCGTGATCATCTCGTATTTAAATGTTTCGTCTATTTTCTGGACGCGTGGTTGTATCTGTCCTGGGTTTACGTGCCTTGCCTTGTGCGTGTTTTTTTTTTAATTTAAGTGTTCCCTTTATTTTTCCTTAGTGTCTGCTTCTATCCTTTGTTTCTTTTCCTCTTTCTTCTTCTCTCTCTCTCTTCTTCTTTTTTTTTTTGAAGGATGGCTCACGAGCTACATGGGTATACCTTAACTATGGTTCCATCAGCCGCTACTGTCATGACCTCGAACGCGCATAAAGAAATCGAGCTTCCATGGATGTTAATGACCCATAGGTTAGCTCATCGGGCTTCCATGGATGCCGCTTGGGGGATCAGTATGAAACATTCGAACTTGCTCGGAAGGCTCATGTTGATGCTCGTATTATGTGTGACGTCAATCGGCTGCTTTCCGAGACTCATGCAAGGAGGTGTGTTGCCAACTCTCAGTATCAGGAGGTTGTGCTTATGATGAAAATTTTAGATCGGGAGTTAGAAATTTGTCGTGCAATGTTGGCAGAGTCGGACGATTAGTTTATGATAGTATCTTTTGTTGTATTATTTCTAGGGATTTGTAATTCCTAGATGCTTTCGTTTCTGTGACTGTCCTTTGTTGACCATGTGGTAATAAATATTCGTTGCCTCTTCTATTTAAACCTTTCTTTGCCTTCTTAGTTTCCATATTTATGCACACATTTACTCTTTCTTGTCTCTTTCCTTTGAATCATGTCTCATCGAATTCACGAATATACTTTGACCATGGATGTCGTGCCTTTTCTCGTGACACCGCTTGGTAAGCAGGACGAATTTGCGCGACTTCTAGTGTTGAAAGAAGAAGTGAAGCTGTTGATGACCCATAGGCTGAGTCATTGTGCCGCTATGCGGGTTACTTTTAGGGAACATAATGAGACACTCGAAATTGCTCGTAACGACAATGCCTCTGATCGGGTTCTCCAGGATGTTTATCGATTGCATAATGAAGCAGTCGTTCGACGCTATTTAGCTAATCGGTTATACGATGAAGCTATCATTATGATGAGGGATTTGGATCGAGAGATAGAGGCTTGTCGTGCGATGATCGCTAGTCAGGACAACTAATCTTGAAATCCTCTTGATGTCCTTTCACTTCACCATATGGCCTATTTTGAGACATATTGGTTTTTTGCTTTGAGACGTTTATATACGTGGATAATGATGAGACTCATATAAGAGTCTCAAATCAAAAAAAATATGTTGCTTTAATTCCTAATTATTAGGATTAATTAAGAGACGTTTATGATACACTTATATGTGTCTCAAATTATGGCATACTTGTAATTTTTTTTAACATGACGTTTTAGTCATTTTCCCATAATAATGTTTTATATATGATTTTTATTTTTATTTTGGTTTTTATTTTCATTTTCAATTAAATTTCAGTCCCCCAAAACCCAAAATTTCCCCCTAAAAATATTCTCTTCACATCTTTCCCCCCAAACTTTCCCCACAATCATTGTCTAACAAATTTTAATTTGAATTGATTTTAGATGATCTTAAACTTCCCTCATTTATCTCCCCCCAATTATTTGAGGTGTTTTAACTTAAGATAAAATAATAGTTCTTTATTTCTTTTATTTAATTAATATATTGTATTACTTGGTCAGAGTAAAATAATATCATATAACTACAAGCTCGAGTTTTCTCTTTATCCTTCAACTCTCTTTTTTCTATTATCCTTCAACAAACAAATCAGAACCCTAATTTACCATAAATCAATATTACAAATTAGATTTATTTCCTTCATCATTAATCAATTTTATCCCAGATGTGAAAAACCCTAATCTCATGTAGTTTTTACAGTTTCACTATCTCTTATTTTATGAACCCTATATTTTTTTTAATCTTCTAAAACCCACAGAAGAAGATTCAAGCACCCGTGAGACTGTAAGCAGAAAAATCTGGTATAAAATCCTAAACTTAGTATTTATTTTTGGTTTTGAATCCCGATGGATCTGTGAATAATAACGTTAGGTTTTTATACCTGATTCATAGATCTATCAAGATTGAAAAACAAAATCTTAGTTGTTGTTGTGTTAGTTATTATTTCAAAACCCTCAAAAGAGATGGTATTTTTTAGTTCTTTCAGTTTACAAACTCGTATCCTAAGATTTGTTTGTTAGATCTCTGGATTTCTTATTATCTTCCGCCCATATATATTTCGTGATCTATGTTTGTATTTTTTTTGTGTCAATTTTGGGTTTTAGCAGTTTACTTGGTTCTGACATTGGATATTTATATTTTGGTTCAATCTTTGTATGTTTTTTTGATAGATAAGATGAGCTATGAGGCTGCAACTATTGTACAAGCTAAAGATATTTTACTTATTCTCTCTGGGAAACACGTGTATCCTTTTTGTTAATTTTTGTTTATAAGCTTAAATTTCAGTTTTGTTATTTTTGTGATGGTGGTGAGTGACATTTGTTGTTTATAAGCTTAGATTTCAGTTTTTGTGTTATTGGTGGTGGTGGGTGACATTTTTTAGTTATAAGCTTAAAATTTGATTTATTCTTGTTAAGTGGTGGTGGTAGGTAACATTTGTTGTTTACAAGCTTAAAGTTGAGTTATTCTTGTTTAATGGTGGTGGTGAGTGGTGGAGGGTGAACATTTGATTTTTATAAGCTTAAATTTGAGTTATTCTTGTCTGGTGGTGACATGGTGTTGAGTGATGGTAGGTGACATCTGTTGTTTATAAGCTTAAATTTTAGTTTGTGTAATTGGTGATGGACCTGATGGTGGTTGGAATTTTTTGAATTTTCTTTGTGCGTTTGACTTCCTTACTTGAATTTAGACTTGTCAATGCAACGACCGACGCTGGAAAAACGGTAGTGTATCTGGTTCTATTTATTCATTATTTGCAAATGTATAATCTTAGAATTGAGCAGTCTCATGGAACAATGGGTACGTCGTAGTGTTGGTGGTGATGGTTAGTACTGGTGGTGGTGTGGTACCTTGTGCGGGGATAAATTGTTGTGGTGGTGATGGTTAGTACTGCCTTACTAGTGGTGGTGGTAGTGAAAATGTATTTTTGAAGGACGATTATGTGGAGAGTACGCCATTGCTTGAGGAGGTTTTCCTTTAGTGGAGAGTTTGATTGAACCATATAACCAGTTGACTATCTATTTAATAACCTTGGTCTTGATTTATCGTTAAAGGGCCAGAGAGTCGGGGAAGTCTATAATCTTTAAGCTGGTCAGAAACTAAAACTTTTCTTATAATTGGAAATTAAAGAACGTAGTTTTCATGTGGTCTTGTGGTGTATGTTGAAATACTTGTTCATCATAATGTGCAAATTAGGCTTTTATTCCAAATTTTATTTGATGATGAAGAATGGAAGAGTTATACCTCAGTTATGTTTCACAATGTGTATCAGACAATTAAATTATGCAATACCAAAAAGGGTGTGTTGGTTGTTTTCTGTTTGCTAAAATAAATAAATGATGTGTGATGTACTTAGTGGAAACAACTTTAGAATGATTGGTTAAAGGCTAATTGGAATTTAATCAAACTTGACAGATATTGTCTGATGCTTCAAAGGAACCTTCGCAGAATGATTCAGATACTATGAAATATGCTTCATCTCCTACAAATGAGGTCTGTATGTACTTACATTTTTTTTATTGAAAAGACATCTCTTAGTGATTATCTGATTCTACATCCCTTTTTTTTAATTCAGTTCAAGAATACTTCGATGGCTTTGTTAAAAACATGTCCATTACCGTGTATCAGGGTATTAGAAAAATTATCAAAAATTGGAATCCAGCTAGATCACCTATGTTGAACTAAAGAGCTTGCTCATGTGAGTCATGCGATAGTAACTTTGTGGAAGGATTCTGCAATTCAGATATGTTTTACTTAGTTCATTCTTGATATTGTTTTGATTTTTCTATTGTTTTCATGAAGGTATGATCTATTTGTAATTTTTTTTTCTTCTTTATGTTATTGGTCTTTGTTAACTCTGCATTTGTTCGATTTGTTGGAAGATGTTCTTTATGCAAGAGTTCGCACGACCGGTGTTGTAGAAATACAGTTCAAGTGTTGTTCATGTACCTCATGTATTAATTTCGAGAATTGTATGTCTGTCTATTTTTATTACTTGTATTGTAATTTTGATGGCTTCCCCTTGGAATATCTAGCCACTACTAATTACAATATGAATATACATCTCAATAGGCATTTCTTCTTTTATTTTCTTGTTTCGGCAGGCAATTGATGAGAATGAATCTTACTGGAGCCTTGTCACCCGCGCTCGGTCAATTCTCTCTCTTGGAAATAGTGGCGTTACATGATTCTTTTGTTGCTGATTCATTTTATTCTATTTGTGTTTCGTTATGACAGGGATTTGATGTGTAATAAAATTAATGGGAGTATACCCAAGGAAATCGACAATATTAAAATACTGGAGTTGTTGTAAGTTATTTCCATTGGTTATTATTGTTTCGATCAGACCCCAAGTTGATACTATGTGATTGCTATGTCAATGCTATTCTGACTTGTATATGCTGTGTATTGCAGTCTCTTGAATGGAAACAGATTGACAGGTTCTTTACGAAGGAACTTGGTGATCTTTCAAATTCTGACAGAATTCAGATAGACTAGAACTTCATATCAGGACCATTACCTATATCATTTTCCAACTTGAACAAAACAAAACAATTGTGAGTATTTATAATTACTCTGTCCTAATTAAGTAATTCATTTTCCTTTCTTGCTTCTGCAGTCACATGAACAATAACTCGATCAGTGGATCAATTCCACCAGAACTTTTCAAACTACCTAGTCTTGTTCACTTGTAAGTTAAATGCCCAATTGTATCCAGTGAGTATTGATTATCCTTCGTGTTTTGTTTTTGTTTGTGCTTTAACATAGTGAGTTTCTGCAGCCTGTTTTACAATAACAATCTATCTGGGCCTCTACCACCAGACTTATATAGGTTGCCTAACCAGCTTATTATGTACGATCTCCCCTATCTCAGTTTTTTATATATATGGCGCATAGTGTAGTTCCATCTTTCAGTTTTTTAACTCATATAATCATTGAACATATAACTAAATTTCCCTTAATGTTTCTAACGTTTGTATATATAAAAATTTTCACACACAGTTAGCTTGATAACAACCATTTCGATGGGGGAATTCCATATTCTTATAGCAACATAAAAAGCTGTTGAAAATGTAAGTTGTTTATATCATTAAGAACTGAATTTGGACTGCAAATCTGTTACGGCTTGGGATGGATTGAGTTTAAAGAATAACACCAAGTATTATACAAAGCTCACTATACACACGTATATATTGCTTTAGCTATGTTTGGTCCATCAGGAGTCTTAGGAACTGCAGCTTGACAGGACCAGTTCCTGCCATGAGCACAATACCAAACGTCGCCTATATGTAAGTTTGTGAGTTTCTTTATTTCTTACTATTATATGTTTAAAACAACATTACCAACAAACATCCAAAAATGAAAAAACCTCTGTAATTGAGATATTTTGCTCACCATTCAATGTCTTCATTCTTTATCATCATAATTTACAGGGTTTTAGTGAATGAATGAATAACATCCATTACTTTCTTCAAAACATCATTTCTCTTCATTTCAGCTATCTTATTGTTCTACTGCAGATAATCACTTTGAACGTCTTTTGAATGTAGCCCTTTTCGTCGGTTTTCTAGAAAGTGGAATACCACAAGAAAGAACATCATCCAGAATACATTTTTGATCCATTAATCGAATGCCTAGAACTAGCTTGACTGTATAAAAAGATAAAGGGAGATTTATAGGTTCTCGTGAAATCATTGTTCACTTTAATGAAATCATGATTGATTATGATTGTATAAATTGATTCACATGTGATGCAGCAATTCATTGAATTATGCTTTCATATTTGATTGAGAATGGAATGGCTAGGTTTTATATTCAAGTGCAGAAAATCTAATGTGCATGTGCAGGGAATTTTGATTTGGGGAAAAATAAGGATTTTTTTAAAAAGCTAATTTAATTTTGAAACGGGTATATGTGTAGCAAAAAAAAGTATACGTGGCAAAAATATTGAGACAGATATTTATGTGTCGCATATAAATAAAACGACATATATAAAACGTCTCTGAATTAATTTAAACGTCTCTTTAATCAGCCAGAAAAATAGTAATGGATCACACATAAAGTGTTGCTAATTAATTTAAGAGACACTTATTAAGTGTTTCTTAAATTAATTAAGAGACGTTTAAAAGTGTCGCTTAATACGTCTCAAATATTCCAGACGCACGATTTAAGACACTTCCTTAAATTCATAGCAACAAAAATAAATGTCTCAAAATCATCAATTTGGTATAGTGTTTAGAATGTTTTTAATGATTGTTGGTGCTTTAATGCTTTATTGAATATGGTATTGAATGTGTAGCCTACCATGTGCTCGTGTTTGTTATATATTTCGTTCCTTATTGTGGTATTTCAATCTTAATCTTTTACTCTCTTTTTGTTTTTCATTTGTTTTGGCCTAGTATATATTATGTTCCCTCTTTATCATATGTCGCGGGCCCGTTTGGTAGTAGAGGTTACTCGGTTGACTCAGATGTCTAATGTGCTGAGCATTGTTTTTGATTGTTTTGTTTGTGAGAATAATATCTCTCATTCCCGCTTTACAGACGCGGATCGTCTTTTACAAGAGGCGCGTCACGAGGGTCGGTTGCTTCCTCTTTTATTGTTTGAACACCACCGCTATTATCGTGAACATAATATTGCAACTTACTTCTACTGTCTGGATGTGTTTCGATCTTTGCAAGTGGTAGAAGTATCCCTTGACTCGGATCAAGCGGCACTGCAAGCTCTCCCTTGAGGGTAGACGTATTTTAAAGGTGAGTCATTTCGAGCAGTGTTGGGAATATTTTTTTTTCTCTTCGAGATGTGACCGACTTATTTTACCCGGGCCGATTGGGTGGTTGTATCCGACCTGAAGTTTGAAGATTTGTAACCTTGAAAGGGCCATCTTTGTAAGCTTTGTTGTCAGTCATTTGTATTTGCAATCATGGGTCTACACACCAATGTTCTAAGTTTTAAAGACAACGAATGTGCGCCTCTGTTGGAGCCCTTCAAAGTTTCGGGAGGAAATCGATCGTGATAAGCGAAATTTAGTTCGCGTGATTGCTTTTTTGAGTCGCGCGAGTTTTTTTAGTTACTTTTTGTACCCATGGTAATGTTATATGAATACTTATCTATTTTTGAACATGTGCTATTTTTCTCCTTCCCCCCTTTTGATAGCATACGTCGGTTTGGATGTTTAGGGTATTTCGTGATCATTTGATTGAGTAATCGAACGAGAGTGCTCTTCCCTCTATCACTCTTGTGACCATTCTAGTATTCAGTTAAGTGGTCAAGTAGGGCACTTTGTTCTCTGCCGCTTTTGTGATCATTGTGGTATTCAGTTAAGTAGTCGAACATGGGCGTTTTCCCCTCTGCTGCTCTTGTGACCATTGTAGTATTCAGTTAAGTGGTTGAACAAAGGAGCTTTGCCCTATGTCGCTCTTCTGATCATTGTAGTATTCAGTTAAGTGGTCGAACAGGGGTGTTTTGCCCTCTGCTGCTCTTGTGACCGTTGTAGTATTCAGCTAAGTGGTCGAACAGGGGCGCTTTGCCCTCTTCCTCTCTTGTGACCACTGTAGTATTCAGTTAAGTGGTCGAACAGGGGCACTTTCTCCTCTGCCGCTCTTCTGACCATTGTAGTATTCAGCTAAGTGGTCGAATAGGGGCGCTTTTCCCTCTGCTGATTTTGTGACCATTGCAGTATTCAGTTAAGTGGTCGAACAAGGGCGTTTTTCCCTTTACCGGTCTTGTGACCATTTTAGTTATTCAGTTAAGTGGTCGAACACGGGCGTTTTTCCCTCTTCCGCTCTTGTGACTATTGTGGTATTCAACTAAGTGGTCAAACATGGGCGCTTTCCCTCTGCCGCTCTTGTGACCATTGTAGTATTCAGTTAAGTGGTCGAACATGGGCGTTTTGCCCTATGCCGCTCTTGTGACCATTGTAGTATTCAGCTAAGTGGTCAAACAGAGCCGCTTTGCCCTTTGCCGCTCTTGTGACCATTTTGGTATTCAGCTAAGTTATCGAACATGGGCGATTTGCCATCTTCCTCTCTTGTGACCATTGTGGTATTCAACTAAGTGGTCGAACATGGGCGCTTTGCCTTCTGTCGCTCTTGTGACCATAACATTCAACCTCAGAGGCAAACAAGATTAAAACAAGAGTTTCTTTTATTGAAGATTGAAAAGGAAACATCTTCCATGGTATTGGTCATGCATGAAACCCTTTTATCCACTTGTCGTTGATGGGTTTCTTAACCTTGGATCCATCCATCCACTTTAAGTGGTAATATCCGCTTTTCACGGTCTTTTGGATTATGAAGGGTCCTTCCCAGTTGGCTACAAACTTCCCAGCGCTTGCATTTTGCTGTACATGTGATGCGATTTTGAGTACTTGGTCGCCGACTTTAAAAACTCTTTCCCTAACCTTCTGGATGTAATGGTTAGCAAAGCGCTTCAGGTATGCCTCGACAAAACGTTCGGCGCGATCTCTTCTTTTCTCTATAGTGTCTAAGTGGGCAAAACGACTAACCGCGTATGGCGTGGTTAGGCTTTCCTTAGCAACTCTTGCGGAGGTGATGACAATTTCTCCCAGTAGAATGGCATCTTCCCCACAGATTAAGGAGTAGGGTGATGCTTTCGTCGAGATGCGTTTGGAAATACGATATGCCCATAATGCTAGTGGAAACTGCTCATGTTATTCCCTATGGTGATCATGCACGGTCTTGCTTATAACTATTAGCAGTATTTTGTTGGTGGACTCCGCCTGGACGTTTCCCTGTGGCTAATACGATGTAGATGTATGTATCCGAGTGTTGTATTGTTCTAACAAGTTATAAACATCCTTTTTGACAAATAACGTGGTATTGTTGGCTCTGATGATCATTAGATATTATATGCTCTTTGATGAACGCGAAGACTGATTCCCCTGCATAATATTTCAGAGGGATTGCCTCCACCCATTTGGAGCTATACTCGGTTGCGGTGATGATGTATTTGTGTTGCTTGGACGAGTTTGTTTATTGGCCCAATCAGGTCCAGGTCCTAGCTGTGAAACGACCAAGGTGTGACGATGCTGGGCAGCTGGGAGTGGGGTGCATGGATAAGAGGTCATTGGGCTTGAAAACTTAGACACCTCTTCACGTGCATTTCCGTATCGTTCTCCATATTGGCCAGTAGAATCCCCCCTCATAGATTTGTAGGAATAACTTGCGCATTCCTTGATGTTCTGCATCGTGCGATTTGGTCATGACTTTTATTGCCTTCTCTTTCGACAGACATCTCATGATTGCATTGTTGTAACTCTTTATATACAAAATCCCTTTATTAATGAAAAATATGCTAGATTTCTTCTGTATTTTGAGTCCTGCTCTTCTTTCCTCGGGTAATTTACCATGCTAGATAAAATATATATATGGTTACCTCCAATCGTCTTCTTCTTCCACACATACTTCAGCCAATTATTGCGGTGCTTGGCAGTCTCTGCAGCTATCCTGGATGGATGCTGCCTGAGCTGCCATACTGAGCCAATACACTCCTAGTCTTTGTAATCGCCGATACAGACGGACATTACTCGTCTGTCCGCATGATTCCTCGTGTATTTTTGTATCATTTCCTCCGCTTCCCTTTTGCTCAAACAACGTGCCAAGGATCCTCATGGTGCTCTATGATAGAGTGCACCTCGGACTGTTATGAAATGTTTTAAAACTTTTATTGGGATGGGATGCTCTTCGTTTGTCCTTGCGAGATCCTCCAGGTATACCTTTCGCCAATCGTCGGCATCTTCGAATGACGCGTCTTCTTTCCAATTGCTGGGTAGCTCTCTTCGCTTTATTATCACGGTTCATTCCTCCTTTCCATTCAATTGGATCTTTGCTGCAAGCGTGGATAACGCATCCATGTGCATGTTGGAGCTCCTCGTTGTGTGTTCTGTCGTGGTTAATCCCATCTTAACCATTAGGTTCTGTGCTTCCCCCCGGTATGGTGCTAGGTGCACCTCTTTCACTTGAAACTCGTCGTTTACTTGTTTGATTATTAACTTGGAATCTCCTCTTATTTCTAAATTCCCGAGGACGAGTTCCTTTGCCATTCTCAATGCCAGTATTAGTGCCTCGTATTCTGCTACGTTGTTGCTGCAACGAAAGTCCATCTTGAAGGCATATGATAGTAGTTCTCTACTGGGTGTTTCGAATACGATGCCGACTCCCAAAAATTTCTCGTATGAGGATCCATCGAAAGACATGATCCAGGTGTCTCCTTCCGCTTCCGCTACTTATCCTAACACGTCATCATGGATGGGTGTATCATCGCATCCAGGGAAAGCAGCCAAAAGATCGGCAATTGCATTCCCCCAGACACCTATGGGCTTCTGGTATTTGAGTTCAAACTCGGACAACTTTAAGATCCATCTCGCGGTTTTTCCCGTCAGGATTGGCCTCATCACGAGGTATGCGATCGGGTTTGCCGTCACGATGACAATGGTTTCATGCATCAGAAGGTATGGCCTTAACTTTTGCGTCGCATATATCAAGGATAAACATGCTTGTTCGACTTTGGGGTATCGCAGCTCGACATCCTTCAGTACCCGACTGATGTAATAGATGGGTGATAGGTTATCATTCCCCCTGTCCTGTGCCAAGACCACCCCTATGGATAAGCTTCTGAAGGAGGTATAAAGAAAGAAGGATTCTCCCTTGAAATGAGGTCTAAGTACCCATGGACTGACCAGACATTGCTGGAGTTTTCGGAACGCATCCTGTTGCGTCCCTTCGCACTTAAATTTCGTGTTCTTTCTTAGCATGAGGAGAAACGCGGTCATGAGCTGGGAGAGGCCTGGGATGAAACGTCGTACATATGATATTCTTCCAATGAAGTTTTGTAGTTCATTCACGTCTTTGGGAGGCGTCATCGTGGTGATAGCTTTCACCTTGTCTGGATCGACCTGTATCCCCTCATTTGTTACTACAAAGACGAGAAACTTGCGAGGTTACTCCAAAAGCACACTTCAGCGAATTTATTTTTAATTTAAATCTGCGAGATCTATTAAACGCCCTCCTCAAATGTTCAACATCATCTTCCCTTACTTTTGATTTAACTACGATGTCGTCCATATATACTTCTACACTTTGGTGGAGGAGGTCATGGAAGATCAGCGTCATCGCCCTATGATAGGTGGATCCGGCGTTTTTTAACCCAAAGGGCATGACCACATAATAAAAGTTACCATATGACGTCTGAAATGTTGTTTTGGACACGTCTCCAGCCGCCTTTCTGATCTTCTTGTAACCACTAAACGCATCCATGAACGAGAACATTTTGTGTCCGAGTAACGCGTCTCTTTCTTCTTCTTTCAGGTTTCCACTTATTTTTTGATGAGTTTTTGCTCGTCTTTTGATCCTATATTTACTTCTTCCATTTCATCTTACGTTACGTCTTCTACACCACGCTCCTCTTTTTTTCCATTACATCCCTTCCGATTGGGTCAGGAAACGATTCGGCTTTTTCAACTAATTCTGAGGGTGACTCCATCATTTCTTGATCGATAGAAGCTAGAAAGCACTCGTGCTCTTGATCGGGAGTTCCCTCAGTTGATTGCTATAAACAGTACACATGTCCTACTTCTGGCCTTGAAAACCTTCGGAATTGAGAACTTTCTTGCAACTTTTGCTTTTTTGAGGGGAGGTTAATCGTCATTCGTGAAGGGCTGAATACTGATTTTACAGTTTTTTGATTGGCGGGTGTTTCATCCTTCCATTTAGGCAACGGGGTGAGTACGGTTGTTGGTGCCTCTTCCACTTCTTTTGGGATATCACAGAAAAAAGCATCCACCTTGTATGCTTCTTCCGGCCCGAAGGGGTCGTTGGTTGCTGTGATTCGATACTGTTTTCCTCCCATGTTTATCTTCACGCATTGAAAAGAAGTTGATGATACGACTTTGTGTTTGAGAAACTATCCTCGCCCTAACAGTATATCAAAATTCGTATCATCTTCAAGCACATAGAACGACATGAGGCCTTTTATCGGTCCGATTCTTATTTCTAGGTTGACAACTCCTATAGAGGTTTAGGTATTCGCTCTGAATCCTTTTACTGTGATGGTGTGCATACAATTGGCCAATTGTTGCATACTTAAAATTTCCAATGTATGCAGCGAGAATAGATATAGAGACACGCCTCCGTCGACAAACACCCTTCAGTTGTTGCTTGTTGATGGTCACCATGAGATAAAGTGGTCGAAGATGTTCTCCCGGGTAGCAGATATCTTAGTCAGTGAAGGTGATCGCTCCCTTTGGCGTTGGGATGTAGGGTTTACCAACGGCTATTGCTCCAATGACCTTTGCTGCCTCATGAGTTTTGTTCTCATGAATCCTAGTGATTCGAAGAAATGTTGTGCCATGATTGTTTTGGCAAACTTACTGGCTATGCTTTCAGTATTCTCAAAACCCGGGGTTTATTCCTCCGCTTCATACGCTTCTTCTTCTGTTAATTCCCATGGATTCTAGGTGTCTTTCCGTAGGTTGTACGACAGCATCATGGCCTGGTGTTGGGGAAGCGGATTTTCGTTGATTACCTAGATTCCCATTTCAATCTTCCCTGTGCTTTTTTTTCGATGAAAGATACCGCGAAGAGAGAAACACTCCTGCGTCGGGTGATCTACTCGGCGATGGTGGTGGCAGTATCTTGCATTGCTTTTGTCGACCTTATTAATATCCATAACAAAGCGTGGTAGTGTTACTTCCTGATTCGTCATCCACTGTTCAAGTAAACCAATGATCTATTCCCGGCTACACGATATACACGGTAATCGATTTAGTTCTGTTATATGTCCTCTGTTACCTCGCCCCGTGTTAAGGGGTGAAATGCGGGTGGCCTCCTTGTTTCGGCGTTGACCATTGTACGACTGTTAAATACTGGGACCGACGCGGTATTAACTGAATGTTTCCATGTGTGATCCATATTTCCCAGGTTCAGAACGCCCGCGCAGTTTGCTATTCTGGTTGTCGTTTCGTCTAATTCTACGAACGTCTGGAACTTGAAGTTGGTAAGACTCCACTTGAATATAAGTGTCATTCCACGCACATAGATCTCTATTAGAGTTTCTTCCTTGTTGTCTTCATGGCACTCGAGGGATAGGTTCCGGAATCGAGTGATGAATTTTTCAATTTCCTCTACCATCCTCTGGCTACACCTGCTGAGATCGATCATCGTGACCTTCTTCTTTGATGAATAAAATTTTCTTAGGAAAAAAGTACTTATTGCTACCCATGACTTTATGCTTTCGGGCTTCAGGTTGTCATACCAGGTAAAAGTAGTGTTTGATAAAGACTTAGGGAATTCTATTAGGCATAACTTTCCATCATATTCATACGCATTCATTGTTGACAAAAATCGACTAAGGTGTTCGCGAGTGTTCCCCCGTCCATCGTAAGTCTTAAACTTGGGAGATGTATATTCTTATGGGTATTGACACTCGGCTACCTCGATCGAGTATGGGGTGTTCATGGAATTATAACTATCATGCTTGATTATCATATAGTGCTCTTACAAGTACTTGGCGATTGCCTCCTGTGATATTCTACGTGGGGACCTTTCTTCGTATATCACTTTCTTTGCGGTCGTCGTTTCCTCCTCTGCTTGCCTCATGAGCTTTCGTAGCTCTTGTTGGCGCCGATTGTGTCCTTCCATCCAATCCCCTTATCTTACAAAGTCTGCTTCTGCTGAGTGTCTTTCTTCGGTTGCTGCCTATTGTTGTCAGCCAGTGCTCCTACCTTTTCTATGTGGGATGTTTGTACGATCCATGTGTTGACAATGGTTTGCCTTGATGTTCATCGTCACCACTTGCGTCTTCTATTGTTACCTCGTCGTTAATCGACTGGTTGGGTGGTGTGACTAGAGTGTTTTTCTCTGAGCCATCTTGCTGGACTAGAGACGATTCTTCCAATGTGGTCGCCAAAATGTTTTAGGGTAAATTTACAAAGGGGAGACTTTTCCTAATCATTGTGAGGACTAACACCCTCCCTTATACATGTCCGGTCCACCCAAAGAAGAAGATCTTTTTCTTGTACTCTTTCATTTCCTTTTATAGGCTTTCCCCCTTAATCCTCTTGTGCACATTCCCCTTTAATCTCCCATTATTGTTAAGTTACCCTTTTGTCATTCTTACCTCCAACTTTCCTTTTTATTCCTCTCTTATCCTCACACCACATGGGCATATTCCTAGGCGTTTGGGCTTGACCCTTAAGTTCATAAGTCAATGATGAGCTTAAGCCCATCTAGTAAGAGTGACTCCCCCTATCTATGGGTAGTCATTTTTCGGGTATTAACATTAAACCATTTCCAATACAATGAAAAACAAGATTTTGTAAGGTTGGTATGAGGGATGCTAATTGTTTCCATTGAGCACTAGCTGAAGAAGGGATGGTAATGGGGCTTTGGAAAATTGGTTGTTGTTTAAAGTATTTTTCATAGCACAAGCTGGCCCAAATGGAATTAGTTTGATCATGTAGATTCCATTTATAAAATCGCAAAAATTATGTATCTACGAGTTTATTATAATCTTATAAGAGGATTCCATATTATGTATCTATGAGCTTTTGGGCTTATCCTCTTATAATATTTTTGTTTTCCAAGTTTCCCAAATTTGTGGATAAACCGCACAAATTATGAAGATATAAGAGGATAGTGAGTCGCCCTGCCTTATTCGTATTATGGGTGATGTATCCGTCGGTGTACCGTTGATATTGACTGAATATGTAACTGTTGTGATACAGAGCATTATATATTCTACAAATTTTCCTGGAAATCCCAATTTTGTGAATGTTGTTTTGATGAAACCTCAATCCAAACTATCATATGCTTTTTGTATATCTAGCTTTAAAGCTATTTTAGGATCTTTGGTCAGGGGGAGGATTTGATGTAGTGGAATAGCTCTCCCGCGATTGCTATATTATCATGAATTTATCTTTGAGAAACAAATATACTCTAGTAAGGGCTTATTAGGAATGGGAAGATCAGCCTGATACGATTAACTAGAATTTTGGCAATTATTTTATATGTGACGTTGCAAAGACTAATTGGTCTGAATTGGGATGGTTTTGAAGGATGTTCTATTTTTTGGGATAAGTGTGATATTTGTATGATTCATGAGTGGGTGAATGTTTAGTGAACTAAAAAAACTTTGAACTATTTATATTAATTGAATGTGATTGGTTTCCTAGAAAACTTTGAAGAACTTACTTATGTAGCCATCCGGTCCAGGAGCTCGCTCTGAATCTACAGAGAATAGAGCTTATTTAATTTTCATTGGGGTTACCTCTTTAGTCAGCATTGCACATTGCCTGGGAGTCAGTCTAGGAATGATGTCTCTGAATAAATCTTCTTCTATGGTTGTGAGTATTGTTGTATATTATTCTGTGTAATGGTCTAGAATGAGGCGTATAACTTCATCTTTGTTTGTTATCCACTTGTTTTTGAAATCCTACAGTTGATGTGTATTATTATATCCCCGATGAATGGTTACTTTGGTATGGAAGAAGGTTGTGTTCTTATCACCCGATTATAACCATTGAATTCTGGATCTTTTTTGCCAGTAGGTCGCATGGCATTGGAGGAGGGTTAAATGTTGACTTCTGAGTTCTTTTTCCTGAACAACCAGCATTTCTGCTCATCTCCTTGTTGATTAGCGCATTGTTGTTGCACTAACCTTATTTGTGTTTTCGAGTTCTTGATCATTATTGGAAGGTGGCCAAAAGTTTATTTATTCAATTGAGTAAGAACTTGACTGGTTGTGATGAGTTTCAATTGCAGGTCCAGTGCTGGTTTTATGTCTGTTTGTTGAGTCCATGCATTGTTTACCACTTCCCTAATTCCGGGTAGGTGAGCCAGAGATGTTCAAATTTATAATTATTTGTTCCTCTCTAGTCAATCGTTTTTTTTTTTTGAAGCAAGATTGTTGTATGATCAGAAGCTATCCTAGGGAGATGAGTAACTCCTGCGTGGGGTTTAGATGTTCGCCAATGTTGAGTAATGAAGACTTTGTCTAGAGTTCTAGAATATTGTCTTGCACCAGTTGATTTTTAGACCAAGTATACGGATCTCCTCTGAATCTCATATCAATAAATCCCATCTGATTGATCATTGTGAGAAAATGTTGAGCCTGTGCATACGTTAGCTGTCTTTCTCCTTTTTTTCCGACTGATCCGTTATATCGTTGAAGTCTCATAGTAATACCCAAGGAGTAATAGAGTTGATATTAGGGGAAATTGTTGGAAAATCTTGCCAGAAATCTCTTCTTGCCTCCGGATACGGTGGGCCGTAAATACCCGTGCACAGCCATGGGTGGTTAGGTGGAGGTGGAGTGATTAAGGCATGTATATAATTTTGGGAATATTGTACACACATTTAGATTGTCCTTCCAAATTAAGCATAATCCCCTGCGTCTTCCAATTTCGGGAACCGAAAAGTAATTTTGGAAATTTAAGGAATGTTCAAGGGAGCTCATATGGTTGTTGTTTGCTAAGGTTTCTGAAAGAAATAAAATCGAGGGTTTATGTGATGAGACTAATCCGCGTAGGTGTTGTATTATTGTTGGTTGATTGGATCCTTGGAAGTTCCATGCAAGGATTTTCATTATAAAGGCAAAATGATATTTGTAAAGAGTACTCTAAGAAGTATGAACCGCGGAATAGTCTTTATAAAGTATGAAAAGTTGGATAACAGTTAAGATGTATGAGATGCTGAAAAGCATTTATGAAGAAAAAGAGCTGACTAGCGGTGATTTTTTTTAAAGAATGGAACAGAAGAAAATCTTGAGGAAGTAATAAAAGTGGCCTTTAAGAAAAGGGCAGGCTTTGAGATGATATCCTAACTAGAAAATATAAAGTATCAGAAGTATGAAGTAGCGAATTGCGTTTGTGAATTCTTCAAGTAATGCATCAGAATATAATATTATGGGTTAAAGGGTTGTGGGTTTGGGTGGCAGACTGACTATTAATCTTGAAAGGAAGGCAGACTGACTATTAACCTTGAAAGGAAGGTAAACTACAAGATTGGATAGACCTGAAGTGGCACTAACCGAGCAAGAAGCAAGAGTTCACCAGAAGTAAATAAAGGACAAAATTAAAAAGAAGTAATTAAACCAATGTTTGAGTAAAACAGGGTTAGAGGTTCAAAAAAAAATTTATGCGAAAGCTTTCTTCATCATAGAGCAACCACAGTCATACGACTATACCAAAAGACAAAAGAGTAAAATTTTTACTCTTTACTCCGCCTGAAACGCAACGGAGACGAAGTAAATTTTGATCGAGCGGTTGTCTAAGCTAGCGTCTGGCGTTGGGCGCACATCTAGATATACGTATGTTGAAACGGGCGTACGCCTATGAAAACGCTTGGGTGGGGCGGACATTTGATGAACGCTCTATGAAAGGCGTAACCCAAAAGAACGCCTGATGATAGACACACCCCTAGATGCACGCCCCAGAGATAGGCGCTCTCTTAGACGAACGCCTGATGGGGCGGAATCATAGCCAAACGCCCGTTATTTTTTTACACGTGCAGTCGGTACGTGTTTCAGCTAAGACGGGCGCACGCTTAGACATCCGCTTGAAGCATCAAGTGCTTCCCTATGCGAATGCGCATCTCACCAGGCGGAGGGATGGGTGAGCGCCTGATGGGGAGGACCAATACAAATCCGCACAACTCTCTTCTTCCACAGCATAGTTTCGTTTTCTCCTGAAGACTTTACAAACACAAACAGTCGCACTCCAAACTAGCCACCTACCACTCAACCCAATTCTCCCTCAAAATCAAGCTCAACCTATTTTCAAATTTGCAAAAGTTTGGCAGATATGATACCAAGTAATTTAAGTTAGGATTATTTCAAAGCAATCAAGATAATAAACTTAAACTTTGATATAAAATATAATTGATTTCATAGATTTAGATTATGATTTAGGTTAATGTTTTGTTAATTAAATTTGTACATATATGTTTAAAGATTAAACATATGATTATGAAATAGACATATTAGGTAATTTTGGAATTGAGTATATTTCTAGGGTTTATGGAAGTTGTAAATTCGGTATAAAAAATTGATGAGAATTTGTTGAATTGAAGTTAGAATTGATTAAGTTGTTGGTTAATTTGAGTTGGGTTGTGGTTAATTTTATGATTAATTGACTTGATTGTCTTTGAAATTTGGGAATTTAGAATGTTTATGTTTTATACTAAATGTTTATGGAATTATAGAATTAGAGAATTATGATGATTTTTTGTACAATTGATGATTTGATTAGTAGTGGACTATTTTGTGAATCATGAATTTTGTAATTTGGAGGATTTATGTATGTTTGTACATTTGATTATGTAATTAGATAATTACTTTTGTAATGATGAAATTATTATTTTTATGTATTTATGGATTAATGCAGAGTTTTATATTTGTGCATTGTGAGGATTACTCTTGATTTTGAAACTTGTATGTACTGTTTGCACAGATGTTGAGCAATGTCACGTCGAGATTCGACGGTCGAAAAAAGAGGAACAAGAAAGCTAAATTTGTTGAAGATCCAGAAGTAAACCCTAGTAATGAAGAAATGGTCGATGTTCCCGGGTTGGCGAACTATACTGTTGTGGAAGATTCTCAGGGTCACGCATCGACGAATATTACATATTCAACCGATTCGAAATTCAAATATTTACATCGTGGTTCCCTCAAATCGGTCATTCAGACCTATGCAGGTATTACTAAACAAATCCCTAGGGTTAAATACATTATTGAAAAGGCAGGATGGGACCGTTTATTGACCATGGATGTAGTAGATTCGTCACATGCACTGATTGACTACATTGTTGAGCGTTTTTGGGATACCACGAACTCTTTTCACTTCTCCTTTGGTGAGATTGGGTACACACCGCTTGATTGGGGCATGTTGACAAGATTAAGTATTGGTATTGGTAGTGGTATTTCGTATGACTCGGCGAAGTACCAATTTGAATATGTCCGGGAGCATGTTTTTCCAGAAATTAAAGATAGTGAAGTTTGTAAGAGAGAACATATTCCCAACCAGTGGGTTTCAGATGAAATTATGGTTGCATTTTTGATCACATATTTTGAGCCTGGAACGTTGGTTGCGGCTAACGATGATAGCATACTTGCTGAGAGAGTGGCCAAAGCCTTTTGTATGTATGTTTTGGGATAATTTTTCTTTTCAAATGCAAAAAACTATATTGATGCTGGATGGTTAGCTTCTTTTGAGGATCTAAATGTAGTTGCCAATTATGACTGGGGTAGTGCTGCTTTCGTAAATTTGTATTCCGGTCTCGCCGCATCTGGCAGGGGACAAAAGTCACTATTCGGACCCTTCCAAATATTGGAGGTAAATTTCTTAGTCTTATTTATATTTATTTTAAATGTTTATTTGTTACTAACTTATTTATTTCGTTGGTTGTCTTCACATTCTAGTTTTGGGGGTACAAATATCTGGGCATATGTCGACCAAAGAACCCAACGAGTGAAAGTGAAGCAGTGTGGCTTAGAAGTTCTCGGTGGAAGGGTACAAGAAGGAAGAATATTGATATTGTTCGGTCAAGGACTTTTCTTAATCAGTTGACCGTAGACTATGTGACCTGGCAACCTTGGGATTCCGCCTTCTTTGTCCTTGAAACTGATATTGGACGGAAAACGACGGAACTCTCAGAGAAAAGGGTTATATTCACTTGGCTAGGCATTGTGAGTTGATAATTTATTATCATAAGATTTTTTTTTATTTTTTTGGAATTTCGGTAACTTGATTGGTTTATTTGTTGATAGTTATTTTCTTTTCACAGAATAATGTGTATCTCAGAGAACAGTGTTGAAGGCAATACCATGAAACATGGGGCGTTTCCAGCAACCCGCCTACTCGTATTAGCAACCTGAACAATGACGAAGCTAACGAGCTGAGGGAAAACGAAGTGGTCCCTGCAAAACAATTAGTGCATGTTGTTTCGTATGATTTGTATATGCAGTATTGGCGACATGTAACTAACTTGCAGAAATATGCTACCAAAGTCGATTGGGAGGTTGAAAGATACGGGTACGCTGGTGACTGTATTAAACACAACATCCAAGAACCTGATGAACATGTATCCATTCCGCCTCAACAACAACTGTCATACGTAAGTATACAACAAACCACGAGTTTTTTTTAGTATATAAAAATGGGTGAGAATGTGATTTAATTTTTTTCATAACAGGTCGAAGCTTATGGTTTGGTTCAAGAATATGCTGATTTTACGCAAGAGTTTCGTAAGTTTACGTTAAATGAAACGAAGGAGAGGATGGAGTTTATCATGGCAAAAGATGAAGAAATACGGGGTCAACAAACTCACATAAAAAATTTGGAGTTACAGTTAGCCTATTTTTGTCAACAACAACCACCCATTGGGTTTGGCACTTTTTCTCAAACTTTGCCACCACAAATGTGGAATACCATGGGTCAAGGATCATCATCAACAATGCAATCAAGTAACTACACATCCAGATCATCTTTGTCTCCAATTATACCCCCGCGCTCGGCGTCCGAGAATCAAGATACGGATGAGTAGTCTTTCATTTGCATTGAATTGTCAGTTGAACAAATATTTTTTTCTTTGATATATCTTTTGTCAAATTTGAATTGTCATTTCAAAAGACTTTTCTTACATTTGCGTTGTCTTTTACCTGCTTTGTGTTGTCATCTCCAGAGATATTTTTAATCTTTGCTTTGTCCTTTATATCTGTTTTATGTTGTCATTTCAAAAAGATATTTAATTTTTCCTTTGTCGTTTTTTCTTCTTGGTCTTGTCTTCCCAACCGACACTTCTTATGTTTGATGCGTCTATTCACGCCATTTGCCTCAACTCAGTTAATTTTTAAAATACCAAGAGTGTTTGGTCATATCAAAACTCAAAGGCTTATCTTAATATGCCTATAAATTGAACACTCGATGCTCTAAGTATACAAACCAAAACTACAAACATCACCAACCAATGGCATATTATGAGAATAACAATCACTGTTATGCTTCTTCTTCTTCTTCTTCTTCTTCTTCTTCTTCTTCTTCTTCTTCTTCATCATCTAATGATGATGATAATAATAGTTTGTACTCATCAGACGAAGATTTGGTTGCGTTGAGCCAAAATAACCAAGCAGTCACTTTGGGGTTGATCGTTTCAACTATGAACTGGCCACATACTTGTATCCAAATACCAAGAGAACATGATACTGATGCAAAACTTCTGTGGAAAGATTACTTTTGCAGAAACCCTACGTTTCCACCTAATATTTTTCGTCGAAGATTTAGAATGCGACGAGAATTATTCAACCGTATATTGGGAGATGTCGTAGCTATAAATAATTATTTTGTTCAAAAAAAAAAGATGATTGTGGGCGTTCCTGGATTAACCCCTCATCAAAAATTTACTGCAGCAATACAAATGTTAGCTTATGGACGACCGATGCAATATATGAGTACTTACGGATCGGAGAAACGACTGTTTTGGAAGCAACTCTTAGGTTTTGTAAGACGCTTGTGCATTTTTATGAGAAAGAATATTTGCGCACACCAACTAAGCGTGATATTGAACTGCTTCTTAATGAGAACAAAGATATGGGATTTCCAGGGATGTTGGGTAGTGTAGATTGCATGCATTGGAAATGAGATAAATTCCCATCGGAGGAATCAGGTGCTTACACTGCGTACAAAAGGAGTGAAAGTATTGTGCTGGAGGCAGTGGTGTCATATGATCTCTGGTTTTGGCATGCATTTTTTGGTATGTCTGGTTCTAACAATGATATTAATGTGATGAATCGTTCTTATGTTTTTAAAAGCTTATCAACGGGAAAGCACCCCCTGTGAACTTTATTGTAAACGAACATCAATATGATATGGGATATTATATTGATGATGGAATATACCCACAGATTGCTACAATTGTGATGTCTATTAAACATCCAGATTCCCAGAAGAAACATAAAATTTCGGCAATGCAAGAGGGTTGCCGAATAGATGTAGAGCGAGCCTTTGGTGTACTGCAAAATCAATTTTCCATCGTCAAGCAACCTGCAAGAATGTGGAATCCATACGTACTTGCATATATCATGAAAATTGTTATCATTTTACATAATATGATAATGGAGGATGAGAGTTTACCCGGTGATTGGCCACATGAATATGATCAATGCAGCAACCATGCACCGGTAAATATTTCGAGAAAAAATACTTCTGAACTTTCGAGAATGAGAGTTGAGCAATGCCGACATGCAATACACAACAAAGATACTCATATTCATTTGCGAAATGACTTGATCGAACACTTATGGTCAGATTTTGGTGAGGAATAACAATTTCTAAATCCTGCGGATAAGTTTTGTGGGTAAATCTCTTGTAAACCCGCCCGAGACACCACTCGGCCGCTAGGGGCACCTAGGGGTTTAAAGGCTTGTTGCACATGCTAAGTGCAGCCACGATGCCTGCGAAAGTGAGTTTAGGTCTACTTTTTAGCTCTTGTATTGTCAATATGCTTACTACGTTATAATGAATAAATTAACGGAAGTATCATAAATGACCAATATCACTTATTCAGAACAACAATACATCAGTAGATGTTAAGATATCTCATTTTCGCAAGAGTCGCGGTTGCACTTAGCACGTGCAACAAGCCTTTAAACCATTAGGTGGACCCAACGGACGAGTTATGTCTCGTGAGGGTTTACAAAGAGATATACCCACAAAACCTATAATCAAACCTTCAACGAGTGGTATGACGCCCTGGATGACGATCTAAACATCTTTGAAGAACAATCAACACAAAAGGGTTGTATTTTTCCATCACCCTTAGGATCTTGAAATGAGGTTGGTACCTGAAATCTGAACCTTTCCATCTTCTCCATTCCTCCAGAGATCTGGCAACAACTTCGTCATCAGTTTCATTCCTAAATCTTCTTTCATTTACCTTAGCGGTTAAAGTTGAAAATTGTAGTACTGCCCTACCTATTTCCTGAAATCGACAAAAAAGACCTGCTCGGTTCCGGTTATTGGGGTTGCCGGTTTCATTACAAAAGTTATCATGGATATGTTCTAACCATTCCATGCTCATTGATCCATTCATCCGACGTTCATGACCCCTTGCTGGATAATATAATACTATGTTTCGACAAAGGGATAAATCTCCCTCTATGGTAAAATTCTCTGCATTAATACTAAAATTTTTGTAAGCCATAATAATGAAAAGGAGATATGAAAAGAATATTTGTATTAGTTCATTTGAAATGCGAAAGGTGTGGTTTCGAAATGGGAACGAAAGGGTATAAATCCATTTATAGGTATATCAAAATACAAACCAAAATATAGCCGTTGATCAACGATAAAAAATCTCAACGGCTATCTGAGTAGGCGCTCGCTTAAAGTAACGTCCACAAACAGGCATTGTCTTACGCGCACGCCCACTACAGGCGTTAATCCAGCCGAATGCTTGATTTCAGGTGTGCGTCTGGCGTTACGCCTGATGGGCGTCCTCTTGGATGAACGCCTGATGGGGCGAACTTCTAGTTCACGCCCGTCTGATGAGACGCGGGTCTAGGTTAACGCTTCACTATATTTGGATTTGGTCCAATTCTGGATCATTTTTGATCCCGAACAGTAAAAATTTCAGATCATAACTCATTTTTGATCACCCCTTGGACGGACCAAAGACCAAATTTGGGTTTGGTCCATCTTTTACTCCCACCACTGTGGAAGCTCTTAGTCTCCTACTTTAAGAGTTGTTTTGATGTTGGTGCAGGTGCAGAAAGTATTGTGAAGTACTGCTGACAATAAAAAAAGCTTGAATAAAGCTTGCGCCAATCCTTGCCACTATAATGATGAGTTAGGCAAAGTGGTGCTGAGTATCTGAGAAGCAGTCGAAGAACTGTTGTCGAAGTAGAAGTTGTAGTGTAGAAGTAGCCCCAGTGAGAACGGAGAAGTTTTTGTTAAGGTTACTGATCGCCTTGATCAACACAGTTCTACTACCAAATATATTTTATATTAGAAACTGATTACAAAAACAAATTATAGACACCTGATTTACTCTAATCTAGAACTCGTTACAAGACTTAACTAAGTAAAACTGAAGGGAAAAGCTACTGATGATTCTGGAAATTTACACTAATATTAGATTCTAATACAAGCTGACTAAGGAATTATACAAAAACATTAAATCCTAATCTATTACAGGAATATAAAATCCAAACGATGGTAAGGAAGGTAAGTTCACCAGCCTAATGTGTTGCGATTAAAATTTGTTCCTAGTTATGTATCCATTTGAAGCTCGATCTCATGGGTTATTGCTGCTGTTGTGGTATTCAAATGGTGGTTGTTGAGGCTGCTGAGTAAAGTATAAAATCAGCAAAACAAATCCTAGTTAGAAGGATGCTGGATGCACAGACTGGCAATCAAGTTAGCAGAAGATGGCAGGTGCTTGCGTGCGGGTTGTTGAGTATAGCTTGCTGATCATCAAATCAACTATTTGGTTCAGTAAGTTCAGTTCCATTATATTAAAATTCAATTCCACATATTTAAGAGCCAAACCCAAAAGTTCCTCCAGGTTCCCAATGCTTTACGAAGAAAGAATTAACGTAAACAGATCTTGTTTCTTGTCAAAGAATCAGGAACAATCTCTTGAAAGTAATTGAGCCATATAGAAATAAAACCAAAACAGGTCTTCTACCTGGAAGAAAAAACACATTGAATCTTCCATACAAAGGTCAAGGCAGATCTCAATAAAAATGAATGAATCTTTTATAGTTAACGGTAACCACCAACAAAGGAGTTCTGCCAAAGGAAGTGTGCGGTAACAAAACGATCTGGTAGTACCTCAGATAAATTCACATGCCCTCCAAAACTGATGTTCATGGATGATTCAAGGATACTGGTAATAAAAACCACACCATTCCACAAAAGAGACAAGGTGTACAGAAGAAGTCAACTAGATTGAGGTATGTTCACTGATTAAAGTTAATAGAAAGACTTGAATCAAACATAGGCAGTACACAGATGACTGAAGCAAATGAATGGGTTGGAGCTGCTTAAACAAAGGGGCATTGAATTAGGTATAGTGCAATAATAGTGAAGTATGAATAGATAGAAGGTGAACAAGAAGAAAGTTATAGCAAACCAGCAGGATTGTATATGGAATTGAAAAGGCTTCGAACTTGGGGATTAAAGGTAGACCATCAATTGAATAAACATCTCTCACAGAAGCAAGCAGCAGGAAGACAGGGAAGTGTAAACTCATCTCAATTCAAAATATATAGCAGCAGGCAACAAGACCATCAATTGAAATGGAGAAATTAAGAATACCAAATCTCATGGTTACCTGACCTTAAAGGAGCGAAGAACAATCAAGAAATCAGGAAATTGAGGAAGAGCCGCAGAAAAATCCAATCTTTAACACAACCACACCGCATCAGCAATTAGGATTAGCGATAATCCATGAATGAAAAGATAGAATACATAGATCTAGGAACATCAGGCCGGCAAACCGCCGGACTAGCTGAAATTAGCAGAAGAGATCATGGCGAAATAAGGGTTTAGGGTTTTTTCGCCGCTCCGTTTTAGTATCAATTCTCGGATTCACAGCATTCACGTGTCCTCTTGAAGACACCATCAATCTTTTTTTTTTTAGTAATATTTTGATATATATTTGATAATAATATTTAGGAGAGATAATTTTGATATAAAGACCACACAGATAAATTGATATAAAGACCAAGATTTTAAAAATATAAAATAATGATATTTTAATATATTAGATGGTTGTAAGACCATTATATATTGTTGTACACAGTTGTTTTGATCTTTGAAGCTATTTGAAATTTTTGAATTTGGTAAAAGAAGTAAAAAAAATTTAATAGAAAAACCCTTAAGATAAAAATAACAAAACCTAAAAAATACAAGAGTAGGGACCGACCAAGGGTGGCTGGTCGGCTGGCCGATTGACACCGGTCCCACAACTCTCTACTTTTTATTATTTTTAAGTCCCTCTTCTTATTTGCTCTTTAAAGCTATTGTTCTTCGTAGCTATTGCTCTTTAAAGCTATTGTTACTTAGATCCATGGGTTTAGCCTTTATGCCCGAAAAATTCAGACATGACCTTTAGTAAAAACGTCGTAAATTCTTCATATGATGTTCTTTTTTGATAATCTACCCCAATTCGGAATTGGAAAATCGATGGCTACATTCCATCACGGAAGGATTTAGGTCTAGAGCTCGTCTCGGCTGTCAAATGGAGCAAACAGCAACCTTCCAGGAAATTTTGGACAAAATTTTGACAATTTTCAGCTTGTAATTCGTCTAGGGTTTAGGTCATATCTCTTAGAGTGTTACTCGGAATAGGATGCCCTTTTAATATGTCATAGTAGACACATAGGGGAACATATGTTGTTTAGAACATTTTGCCCATTATCCACCCATTGCTGTGTTTTTCCAAGGTGACTATGATGATATGTCAGAAATTAGGTGTCGACCATTGTTATGGTTTTGTATTTCAACTGATACTGAGATTTTAATGCAACCAATACTGGAGATGTGTTTTTCAAGCTCAACCAATATTAGAGATTGGTTAGTTAGAGCTTTAACTTTGCATTTGACGCGACAACGACTTGGTGTTTACACAAAGATGTGGTGCTTCGGCCTAGTACATTTGTGAGTAACTTGTCGTGCAATGTGATAAATCAACAATATTCAATTAAGGTTTGAATATTGATATAAAGTCACTCTATAAATTCAATTGGGGAATGTAAAGAGGAATCAAGTTACTCTATTGATCGAGGTGTCAAACTCGTCAAAAATATATTTCTTACTTACACTAACTAGTAGAATAATGATAAGCAAGTTCGTTCCTAAGGGAGAGTTGAGTCGCGGTTGTCAATTCAAGTTTCTGAAAATAAACTAATCCAAAGATATGAAAACAACTAAAAGAATACGATATGAGGATGCGAATGATTAAGAATTCTTTCTCCACTAGTGAACATGAATCAAGCAAAATCTTCTTCAAATTATGTTTACTAAAAACTCTAAACAAGTTATGAGTTCAACAAGTCCATTAGACTCCAAGATTACTTCGTATAATAAGTTCTCTACTTGTTTCTAGCCAATCAAGCCATTTTGAATAAGCTCTTTAGTGTAACTCAATTTGACCGATATTTTTCGTGAGTCGGGCTGATCCTAACCACATGTTCGTAAGTTCGACATGTTAACTTAAGATTATCTTTCACACATTACAGTCCACAACATCCCATTACAACGTTAATGCTTCGCTACTTTTGATTAAATCGTCGTAACAATTACGGATTACCGGTCGATTATCTAGCATCAGAATTTCAAACAAGATATTCAATTGGCTATTTGAACACTCGCAAACAATTTTGATCAAAAACACAATAAAAACAAGCAATAAAACAATATTGAAAAGAAAAATTAATTTATTCATGTCGCATAGTTGAAGTATCCCTAATCAAACAAATATTTAGCCACAGAATTCATGATAAAAGAAATATATAAAACTAAAATTAAGAACAACTAAACCTAAACAAAGCAGGGAGGTGGAATGTGTGGTGTTGCAGACTGGTTCGCGACTCGTGGTACTGTGGTGCTATTGCGAACAGGCGGAATGGTGGTGTAGGCGCAAACTGCTGCAAGCTTGGTGCTGACTAGTGCTATGTAGGCCTAGATGGTATGCTTATGATGAATGCAAAGTAATGCAAAAGATGGTATTGGTGGTGATGTAAAGTGCTGATGGTATGGATGGTGGAACTGAAGTGGATTGAATGGATAGTGGTTGTATGCAAGTGAATGAATGCGAATGTAAAGGTGGAGTTCTGGTGGTATGCAGATGGTTTTGGAGAGGAGCTCCTCTCTGTTCGTGGAGAAAACAGGCGTGAGAGGGTGTGAGATGTATTCTAGGATTCTTGTAACTCCCTTTTATAGGTTTCACTTTTGTGCAAACTTAATTCCCACGCAACCTAGTTTCCTAATCTTTAACAAATTCTAAATCACGCCTCAATTATCACCATCCATCATCAATTTGAACGGCAGCAAACATATAACTTGGCTGATTTTCAAAACCCTGTTTTTATCGGTGCCAAAACAACCCAAGATTCTAATAACTCAGAGTCTCAGACTCACTAGTTCCGTGTCCATCTCAGCTTCTAAAACCTGTCATAAATCATATAACGCACCCAGCAGAGCCATGGTTAGCCGGACGTTCACCCTTGGTGCAGCAACAAAGAAACTGAACTTGAAATTGTTAAGAACAGGTCGTTCAGGCCTTTTAGTAAACACACCATATGCAGTTTACTGGTGATAAAGATGCAAATGCAGTTGAGTTCTAAGCCCTTGTTATCTCCTTCCCTGCAATATATGTAACATTCAAAACAAACCCACAAACCATTCATTCATCATTTAATCACATAACCATTCCCAGGCCAAACCCATCACATTCAACACAGCAACACAATTCTTCTCCTCTATCTTGTTCTTTATTGCCCTTTTCAAATTCAAAACTAACCCCATGTTCTCAACAGATTCTTCTCAACCTCTAGAACCCACCATTCATCCATTCTTAGATTCATCCATTTCTTGTTCTTGGCTGTTTCTCGGCAGTGAGCTTCAGGCCACAAACCATACCCACAATTCGTAGCATCAAATTCTTCTTCCCTGTTGCTCCAATTGCCACCAGTCTAAATCAAACTCACAGCAACCACATCGGCTACCCATGTCCTCTTCATCTTCTATCTGTCTCTCGCTGTAATCTCCTCCGAGACTCAATGAATCGAACTCCACTGTTTCACGGCAACAACATTAAACCCAGCTTTCTTCTTGTTTTACGGCAAAAGCACCAAAAACCTATTTTTTCTCTTCTGCAGTTTCAGATGCAAAATCATCACACACCAAACAAAACAAAGATAACCCATTTCAATTCTCATATCAATTCAAGCAACGACTCTTCTATTTCGCTATTCTTTCTCGGCCAAACTGCACCCTCTCACAGACTTCAATAGAAGCTCTAACTCGAAATTATTCTTCTTTTCACTCTCTTCTTTCTCATATCAACAAACCCATTCCTTTAATTCCAGCCATTCTCC
>JAJJMC010010584.1:2954713-2968181 GCA_023531435.1 Papaver californicum
TGCCATGAGTAATTCTCTTCTTCTTGACACTTTAAAGCGGCACATTCTTGTTATGCTTCGTGACCATCAACACCTAAGACTCCCAAGCAATGATTCAACTTTTTTTTCTATTCTTTCACGTCTCATGACCCCAGTGTACCTATAAAACTCAAAACAAACATAAAATACGAAATTTACAAGAAAAATAGCAAATAAAGCATAATCAATTGATAATAATTAAGGTGTTTTAGACACCTATCAAATTCCCCACTCTTAGATTTTCTAGTCCTCGAGCAAATTAAACAAAACTAAACAAAAATATAACAACTATTTTCGCTGAGAATACAGTTACACTTAGAATGTGTAACAAGCCTTTAAACCCCTAGTGTCAAATCAATTGATAAGTGAATAATTTACATGATTTTAATGTCAAATCCATACTAATGTTTGTTATAATTCTTGCATATTATTTGTTATTATTCTTGTTTTTTTTTATTTGTTTTTATTAAGTGAATCGTCCTAATAAGAGTAAAAACGGCTACAAAACTGCTAAGAAGTGAAGTCCCTCGAGTATTCAAGTGTCCAAAGTCAAAGAAGAAGAAATGAGTTAATTGCGGCATGAAATGAACAAGGAAATTGAGTTCTACAAGGGAAGAATAACCAAGACCAAGTTCAAATCGTTCAAATATGGAAGTTCTTATAACCATCTTAAAGAGAATTGAAGTACGAAGACAAGCAAAAAGAATGAGGTAATTCTGAGTTCGTATGAGGAAGTTATGAGCAAAAAAGTCAGAGAAAAAGATGTATTTATATAGGTGGATACGAGTGGTTCATATCAAACGATTCTGAACGCAAAAGTGTCCAAAAAAACTCCGTTTTTGAGCCTTTCAGAATCGTCACTTGTGAAGGGTTTTATCCAACGATTCTAAGTGAAAAAGTGTTCAGAGAACTCTTGTTTTTGAGGTCTTAGAATCGTTACTTATGGGTGGTTCAAATCATACGATTCTAGCACGACGGAGGCCACTCCTAAAGTACGTTTTTGACTTCTAAATCAAGGTATCATGGTCCCATTAGGACTCTAACACCTAGATATGATGAATACTATATAAGAAGACTTTCATAACCCTAAGAAGATACCTTTGACAATACTTTCCAAGACTTGGAGGAGATCAACAATACAAGGAGAAAAATCTAGGGTTTGGAGCTGTTTCAATCGTAACGAATTCTTTTACTCTAATGTATAACATGGATGCTTCTAGATCCATGAGTAGCTAAAAACCTGATTGATTGAGGATGAATTCTATGTTCTAACCATGATTTGATTTAATATATGAATCTATTTTGAGTTCTTCATATGATTATCGTTTGTTTATACTATAAAGAATGTTTATGATTGATTGATTGATATTTTTAGGTGGCTAACTGAATTGATTTGTTGATTAAATTTATTGCTAGTATTGAGTTGTGAGATAAGTAATAGTCCATTGACTCATACAGAAGTAGAGAAAACGAGACCTTGCAGAGGGATTCTGTGGAGAAACTGTGTGTATGAACAACACTGGTAACTGGACCTTGATCTAAGTGTCTAACTGCTAGGGTTAACCTATAAATTCACAAAATATAAAGCATTCAACCAAATTACACCATGAGTGATCCACTACTAGGTGGTTAGGATGAATAGAATCTTGTAGAAGAGAACTTCCGTATCCAGTGATATAATTTAGGGGATAACAATGATCTAGTTGTTATCCTACGGTTGGTGATAATCTATGATTAAGAATGATTAAATGAATATATCAATGCAACAATTTCTATAGTAACGAAGAAGGATTCCTCAATCATATTTCTTTCCATTGCTCGCATCTTAATTGCTTTGTTAGTTATTTTCAACCTAAAACAACCCCCCCCCCCCCTTGTGACATTTGACTACTAAAACACCTCGCTTCTTGTGGGAACGAACTTGGCTTTCATTATAGAATTCTTTAATTGAGTAGAAATAAGATCATTAATTTGATTGCACCTATGACACGCATCAAATTTTAGCGTCGCTTCCAGGGAGCAGTCGGTTTTATTGTTATTTATTTTCGTTTATTTTGTTTTTTTAGGTTTATTTATAGATTTTAACTTTGTTTTCTAGATTTTTGGTTCCAGGTACTTAACCTATGGCACCCAAACGTTGGGATTACTGAGGGTGTGGAATTCAGACTCGAAGGGGGATAATACTACAAGAACCTAAACTTTTGCTACAAGATCCACCTCTAGAAGAAATAGGTGGTCCTCAACCTTCAGAGAAGAGGTTGCGAAAGTTGACATCTCCGTGTTTAGATTCACAAACACTTTGCATTAACATAGATGCACTAGTGGAGCTGAAGTCGAATATGATTAATCGTCTACCTAAGCTCAAGGGACATGTAGGTGAAAACCCAAATCGTCACCTTCAACAGTTTCAGAACACGATGACGAGTCTTAGGCATGAAACCGAAGATAATGAAACAACTATGCTGCAAGCTTTTCCATTCTCATTGACAGACTTTGCATAAGAGTGGTTGTATTACCTTCTTCCAGGGAGTATTACAACATGGAAAAAGATGAAAAGGCTATTTCTAGAGAAGTATTTTCCTGCTTCCAAAGCACCATCTGTTCATAAAGAGATTAGTTACATTATAGAGATTACTGGAGAGTCTCTTTACGAATATTGGGAGAGGTACAAAAGGTTATTGGAAAGATGCCCACACTACAATATCTCTTCAACACTCATTATTCAATACTTCTATGAAGGATTACTTCCGGAACATAGAAACTTGATTGATGCAGCTGCAGGAGGTACACTTAATAAAAAGACGATCTCGCAGGCAACTAGTTTGATTGAGAGTATGGCTTCAAATGTAAAAGAATTTTATACGAGGAACAACTCACATGTCAGAAGAGTTAGCGAGATAGAAGAGTCTTCACAATCGTAACAACGGTTGAACAATATAGAGAGGATAGTGCAACGAATGGCTGCAGTGATTATTCTTACTTATGAAGAAGAGGCCGAACAGGTGAATATTGTGTTCCCAAATCATAGGCAAGGTATGATCCCTACTCTAATACTTATAATCCTGGTTGGAAAAATCACCAAAATTTCAGTTATGCAAACAAGCAAGTTGCAACTCCTATAATCCATATGGGCGACAAAGTGGTTTTCAACAACCACAATTCCAATCGCAACCACAACCTCAATTTCTAAAGGAGGATGCCTCTGAGAAGATGATTACCATTATGCAAGGTATCTCATCTATGTCCCAACAAAGTCAGCAACAGAACCAACAACATCAGTAGAAGACCGATTCTGCCATTAGAGATTGGCAGACTCAAATAGGGCAAATGGCAACTGATATGAATCTACTGAAGGCCCAAACATCAACAAAGCTTCCCTCACAACCTTATGTGAACCTAAGAGAGACTGTTAGTGCAGTAACTTTAAGAAGTGAGAGGCAAGTTGAAGAGACACAACAACAAGAACAGAGCAGCGACGACGTAGAAAAGGAAGTAGAGGTGGAAAAAGTACCGAAGGAAAAGCCAACTTCAACCGGCCAACCTATGGACACGGTTCCCACTTTCACCACACCACCTCCTTTTCCTAGTCGTTTTTCCAAGTCAAAGAAGCAAGCTTAAGACAAGGAGATCATAGATATTTTCAGCAAGATACAAATTACCATTCTATTTATTGAGGCCATCAGAACGGTACCTAGATACGCCAAGGTTCTGAAGGATTTATGTACAAGGAAGTATAGGTTGATCGCCAATGGGATTACTCAGGTGGAAGAAAGTAATTCATCTATGTTGTTGAAGAAGATGCTTACAAAGTGCAGTGATCTTGTGGGTTTCATAGAGCCAATTACTATTGGTAACCGCAGATTTGAGCGTGTTTTGCTTGATTTGGGAGCATCCATTAGTGTTATGTCAGTCGATATTTATAATTCTTTGAATATAGGGCCATTAAAGAGACAGAGATTATCATTTAATTGGCATACAAGTCTAATATCTATCCTAAGGGACTCGTGGAAGACGTGTTAGTTCAAGTGAATGAATTAATCTTTCTGGTTGATTTCTATATTGTGGATATGCAGGGAGGAGATAATTATTCATCTACTTCATTACTTCTTGGGAGACCGTTTATGAAGACTACAAAGACGAAGATTGACGTCGATAGTGGGACACTTACGATGGAGTTTGATAAAGAAATTATACGCTTCAATATCTCTGAAGCTATGTGTTATCCGAGTGATGTCCATTCTGCATTATTGATGTTATTGATTCGTTAGCTCAACAGATGTTTGATTTGAGTAGTGAAGAGGAACTTGGGACTGTGTTGTGACACAGTATTGATATTGACGTCCATGGGATGCCTAACTTGGACGTCGACATAGAAAAAGAATTGGCAGAGATGTGTGGTGCTTTAACGACATTACAAGAAGCTCAAAAGGGTAACATTTCATATATATCTCTACCCTTAACTGATGAAGTTCCTTTACCTTCTGTTGTGCAGGCACCTAAGTAGAACGAAAGCCTTTACTTGATCACTTAAAGTATGCTTACTTGGGTGATAAGGAAAAGTTTCCAGTTATTATTGTAAAGAATCTCATCACAGTACAGGAAGAATGCTTGATTAGGGTTCTGAAAGAGCATAAAACAACCATTGGTTGGACAATTGTTGATATCAAAGGCATTAGTCCATCCATGTGCATGCATAGAATCCTAACGGAAGACGATGTAAAGCCAGTACGTGATGCTCAACGTACGCTTACCCCCCAATGATGTAGGTCTTGAAGAAAGAAATCCTCAAATTGCTAAGTGTGGGGGTAATTTACCCAATTTCTGAAAGCACATGGTTTAGTCCGATACAGGTGGTACCAAAGAAATCTGGTGTTACCGTTGTCAGAAATCAAGATGACGAACTTGTTTCTACAAGAGTTCAAACAGGATGGAGAGTATGCATAGACTACAAAAAACTTAATTCTGTTACACGAAAGGATCACTTTCCTTTTCCTTTCATTGATCACAGATGTTAGAGAGGTTGTCGGGACATTCACATTATTGCTTTTTGGACGGTTATTCGGGGTACAATCAGATTGTTATTGCACCGGAGTATCAAGAGAAGACTACTTTTACCTGTCCTTTTTGTACGTTTGCATATAAACGGATGTTGTTTGGTCTTTGCAATACCCCTGCCACTTTTCAGAGATGTATGGTTAATATATTTTTTAAATATGTTGAACACATCATTGAGGTATTTATGGATGATTTTAGTGTTTATGGTGAATCATTTGATATTTGCTTAGAAAATCTTAAACTTGTGCTTAAAAGATGCATAGACACTAATCTTGTTCTTAATTGGGAGAAATGCCACTTTTTAGTAAACCATGATATAGTGCTCGGTCACATTGTGTCCTCTCGAGGGCTCGAACTAGAAAAAACAAAGATATAATTGAAAAGAAACTTACAATACCCTACTTCGATGAGGGAGATTCGCTCGTTTCTTGGTCATGCAGATTTTTACAAGCATTTTATCAAAGATTTCTCCAAAATCTCAATGCAGATGTAAAGATTGTTGCAAAAAGAGGTTACTTTCAACTTTGACCAGAAGTGCAAGGATGTTTTTGACATATTAAAAGAGTTGTTGACAACTGCACAAATTATCAAGTCACCCGATTGGAGTTTACCGTTCGAGTTAATGTGTGATGCAAGTGGTTATGAAGTTGGATCAGTTCTGGGCCAAAAGGTGGACAAATTGTCCCACTTGATTTACTATGCATCTAGGAACCTAAACGATGCACATATAACCTATCCTACCACTGAGAAAGAGTTGTTGGCTATAGTTTTTACAGTTGAAAAAATTCAGATCATATTTGGTGGGTACCAAGGTTGTTTTTTATTCTGACCATGCAACACTTAGGTACCTACTCAATAAGAAAGAAGCGAATCCAGGACTTATACGGTGGATTCAGTTGTTGCAAGAATTTGAAATTGAAATTAAAGACAAGAAAGGTGTTGAGAATACAATTGTTGATGATCTTAGTAGACTTGTTATTGATGCGTCGGAAAACCGACTTTGTTTTACCGCAAGCTCACAATGTCGAAAGATGTAGACAAGAGCAAATACGGTTCGTTCCCACGAGGAGTGTGTATTACTTATACTAATTAATTCAAGAAACTTTAGAGTCAAGGAAAATTAATAAAGATATTTTTAATATTTTTAAAATAAAGAATTAAACTAACGAATGAATTAAAACTATTTAACGAAGATTGAAATCAATAATAGAAAAGCGTTAAGGTTTCAGGAATCCGTTGTAGATTAGGGTTTACTTGCGTTCATCACAAAGAGTATCAATTTTACTCGTGCAAAATATCTAATCTAGCTACTAATACACGGAAGATATTTCGTTTAAGAATCGAAGAAAAGAATTTCCAAAAAGAATTGTTTGTTCTCAACCTAAGGTAGAATTTTGAAGTACTAGGTATACATGGCTAAATAGTCAAAGAATATTCATAAAACGATTATCGTGAAAGGGTCAATGAGTTCTTCTACTAATCAAACAATGGAATATGCATGACGTAGAACATGAAAAATCATTGAGAAAGTATAACATTGAAAGAGAGACAAAACATTGATATTAAGTTTTAGTAGTTGAAAACCCCAGTTTTAAAACACAAATAAATTTATCTCTACAAGTTCATTCTTTCACCCTAATAAAGAGATTTAACTAGACATAGCTTTCTTAAAAGTCATGAAAATTAATTAAGAAAATAATAAATATAATTGAAATCGAAAACGAAAAAAAAAAGCTAAACCTTTCTTTATTGTTCACGGCTTTTCCAACTTCAGCGTCAAAGTACTATGCGTCTTTTTTTTCTGTGTATTTTCACATCGGCTGCTCTAGCCTTTATATAGGCAGAGAACTAAATCTCCGCACATGCCAATCATTGTTAGATAAGGAACCAAAGTCGGCTGAGAGAGATTTCTGTTTTGAAAACTAAGTGAGGCTGCTATGGTGTGGCTCGAAGTAACTCAATATCATAAATACGGCTTCTGATTGGCTAAGATTATATCCGGACCCACTTGTAGCAAGCTAGCTTCTTTTAAGATTCAGAATACATCAAAACTTTATACACCAACCTACATCTGATTCCCACTTTTCTTCACTGTTCAACTGGTAAGGATCCCAAAATCATATTTTGATTCTTTCTAAACAAGGAAACTAGTTCCCTGTTTCGTTTAAACTATGTTCATTGATTATCTCAGCTGCACTCTCGGCCAAGAAATTGATTCCAAATCAAACTCGAGTTCCCTGTTTTATTCAAATTCTTCCATATCTCGAGCAATCATCACAGGCTTTATTTCCGTGAATCACATCCATGACTCAACAGACACCAAAATCTTTAGCACCATTGATTCCATTACCACCATCGAGCCGTAATCTCTGCCGCACTGTTCATCACAGGCTCGATTCACTGCCATTAACCTATTCTTTCTGGCGAACGCACTTGAACCCATATACTCGAGCTTACATTAATCAGGGAACTCACTTGGTTCTTCTCCATCATTCACTTTCCAAATTCACCTTCTCTGTTTTCGAACATCAACTACTCACAGAATTACCGAGAACACTAACTACTGCCAACAATCAATCCTAGTCATCTTCAACCAGCACCATCAATCGTTGCTCGATCTTAATACCACCAATAATGGAAATAGTGATACAAATTCGTTTACTCCATTCCATCAATCCTCATCACGATCACAGCTCCATCGACAACAATCTTCTTTCTTCCTTTTCGAACTCTTCTTCAACAATGGCAACAACCATCATTTCGAGTTCTTCTCATCTTCACCATTAACCTTCAAGCACTATCGAAGTTGTCTTCTCTGTTATCAACCATCGAGACTGCCTATAGTGAAGAACCCTAAATCCAATGATTTGAACTTGAAGAACAAGAAGGCTACCCATTAGTAAAAGCCTTTAGTAGTATTTAAAAATATGGCAGCCCTGAGTAAAACTCACTGGTGCCTTTATCACTATTTGAAATCCAGCTTCCCCCAAGTGAAAATCTTGACTTTCTCTAGCAAGTCCTTTGAACGTGTCTTCCCCTTAGCGTACGTTAGAGTTCCATTAGTGGTTTCCCTTGAAATGACCATTTGGCCTTTAGTTCTTGTTGTCCTCATATCTTCTTCATATGACCTTGGAATGACCTCGTTCTTGGAATAGACTAAGTTCCACTGGGTCTTCGGTAATTTCTTCCGTTGTAAAGCTCAATTCCACTTCATATGAGTGGGAAAACGAGCAAAATTCGAATTATTCATCTTTAAAGGATTTAATAAAACAGTTGAGCCCTGGTACTATTTATGATCCCTCAACCAATTGACTGAGAATACAAATAGGTTTGAGTTAGAAACGAAGAAACGAATTGTAACAATGAGTAATTCTCCTCTAGAAGAACCCCTCGAGCGGTTGCGACCTAGTAATCCTTATGAACCTATTATGACTCTAGAAGAATCACTCAAGCAAATAATTGAGTCGACACGTAGTAGTGAGATGTTAATGAATTTTTTTTTATGAAGATTCATTAGAACATAGTAAAGAACTTGTAGATTTAAATACCGCTCTCAGTGAACTTAAGACATATTTAGATGAAATTGAAGAAGAATAACAGTTAGCTGTTGATATTGCTCAAAATGAATTTAACTGCCAAAATAGTGTTTTCAATTTTACCCTTGATAATAATAATGAATATTTACCTAATTTAGAGGACGAGGTTAGAATAGAAGACACAACATATTTAGATAAGGTTTAAATACCGCTCTCAGTGAACTTAAGACATATTTAGATGAAATTGAAGAAGAAGAACAATTAGCTGTTGATATTGCTCAAAATGAGTTTAACTGCCAAAATAGTGTTTCCAATTGTACCCTTGATAATAATAATGAATATTTACCTAATTTAGAGGACGAGGTTAGAATAGAAGACACTACATATTTAGATAAGGTTCAATCATATTCATATTATTATGATGATGAGGATACCATTGATGAGGAAATTAAAATTCATAGTCGTAATGATGAGGAATTTTTACAACAATTGAGCTTCATGATAATGATGTTTCTAGTTCCAATCCCAATAATGCTGATGATTATTTTCATATTCAAGAGGAAAAGGATTTAACTAAAAATACCATTGTTATAAACGGTGAAATATTTCCTTGTTATTGTGAAGACGATGATGGCTTAGAGGAACGAGTTTATCCTGAGACTAGTGTTTTAGAGTCTAACGATTCAAAGACCGTAGTCCCTAACGAAGATGATAGACTCTTAGATTTTAAATATGAGTAAGGATGGTCTACCTGCTTATAACTTAGAAGAAGCAATTGACCATTTTCGGGTATTTGATGATCTAGAAATTAGGGAAATTGTGACTAGTCTATCTAGAGACACCCAAAATTCTAAGTTTGGGGGTGATTATAATTCTCCATGTGCTTTACATATAACTGTTAGAAAGATCCCTCACTTGGGAATTGACATTTGTGCACTCTACCATTTTAAGAGATTATCTTCAAGAACTGTTTCCCGAACCGAATGATGTCCAAAAAGAAGTTCAGCCGTCAGAAACCCATCCTCTAGTTGATGTGGTCTACCCAGGCGGAAATACCATAATTAACTTTGTTGTCCCACCAAAATTTTATTTACCAAATGTGTGAATATTTCAACTTCAAATGTGTCAATTTTTAATTTTTGAAACTAAATCTGATTATTTTAAAAAATTTAAATCGACATATTTTCATGAGATTGACCACCACTTTCATATGCTCCATTGTGGTCAAATCTGTGAGTCAAGGCTGATTGACTTTAAGGATCCGCAATTATTCCGATTATTATTATATGATTGGTAAGTTGTGACTAATCCTTTCTTGGTCTGGCTGAAGACTTTAAATTTAGCGTTCTATGGGAGGCAACCCATATGCTTTTGGTACGCAATGATGGTAATATTCTTCCCTATTTATTTTACTTTGTTCATTAATTCTCTTTGTTCATGTTTTTATTCATTATCTTCAGAACATCGAGGACTATGTTCAATTTAAGTTTGGGGGTAAGAGAGAAAAATTTAAAAAATTTAGTTGTACCAAAATCCAAAATTTAGAAACTTGTGAACAATTCAGGATGACACTAACCATTCTAGGTAGATTGAAACAAACTTCTTGGCTGTAGGAGTTGAAGGACCGAACTAAATGGTCTATTCATAATAAGACAAAGCTCAGGTGTTAGAAATAACATGATATTCGTCACCATATCTCGGAGTCGTCACCATATCTCGGAGTCGTCACCATGTCACGCTTTATTTTTATTTTGTAAATTTTTGTGTTCCTTTAAGTGATTTGGTGATACTAGTATCGCCTTGTTGTCGCTGCTGAAGTAGAATGATTGAGATCAAGCCCCATTATTTTAATTGAACTTGAACAAATAAAAAAACACTTGGATAGCAATATGTGTGTGTTCCCCATCTCTTCGTCGCCTAAGCAAGCGTGAAACGCAAGATCCATGGGAATTATCATGTAATTTTCTGACAAGGAGCATGCGCTTAGATTTAAAAGATCTAATCATGTTGTCGAAAAAAATAAAAAATTATTAATTGTATATATTCAATAAATCAACCGTTGGGGCCATTGTATATACCACCTGGGTTTATATTAGAATTAGGATTCAGACCAGTGGGTGCATATCTCAATCTATTATGGTTCATCTTGGAACGATACAGATATTCTGGAAAACACCGTTCACCTTAGCCAACATGCACGCAATTCTATCTCCATATCCATCTTCTTAATCTATTCATGTGATTGTGGTTTGTTAGATTCCGAGTATCGTGGTCCGACTTTCTGAATAGTGCTTTGTTTCTTACATATGAATTTTAGTACGCTTGAGTGTAAACTCGTGTACAACAATTGGATTCAAAACATGGTAATTCCTCCCACAAGCTAAAGAATTTTGTAGCCAACTAAATAGTATGTTTAGTGTCTACCCTCAACGTTCAGAAATAGCTAGGATTTTGAGTAAAAGGTTTTGTGGGTACACCTCTTGTAAACCCTCATGAGACTACAACTCGTCCTATAGGGACATCTATGGATTTAAAGGCTTGTTGCACACGCTAAGTGCAATCGCGATGCCTGTGACAGTGAGTTAGGATTCTTATTTTCTAGATTAGATTTACTCAAGGACTAACAAATAATAAGTTTGGGGGTATTTGATAGACACACTTTTGTGTCTGAATTGTTCTCAAATTTATGTATTCCTAGTGTTTGATTTTGTACTAATTATGGTGTTTTATGTCTTTGTAGGTGTTTTAGGGAAATAAATGTTTTTGGGAAAATTGGCTCGAAAAAGTGTTAAAGGCACCCAGGAAAATAGATAAAGGCACCCATCAAAGTTGATAAAGGAACCCAACTATTTGGATAAGGGCACCTCCTTCTTTAAATTCGAAAAGATGATTGGCGGGAAAAGCATATCTCGATCTGTGAATTTTCTATTTGTGATTTGGGATAACTTTTGAAGAGATTAAAGGCTCGAATATATTCTTGCCTTAATAAGGAGAATTTTATAATTTTTGGAAACCCAAAATAGCAACAGAATCGTATCAAATATCCTTGGAAGGAAAATCACCAAGAAATACCTCTTTCACATGAAACAGAGATGCATGTTCCTACAATACTTGATATTGTTTCTATGCTGTAGAAATACTATCTGAGATATCATCTTAGGACAAGTACAACAACAACAAGAAAAAAAGAAACAAATTAGAAAAATTAGAAAGAAAAAAATATTTTCGAGGTTTTTCATTAAAGAGAATCTTCCGAGAATTAAAAAAGAAGATGTTTAAAAGATTTAAGGTTGTTTGATGTTGTAATATAAATAGGGAGTCGAGATATCAACTGGGGGAGGTTCGGGGAGAGAACAGAGCAATCTGGGAGTTGAACAAAAAAATTCAGAGAGAAAAAATACCCAACTGCTTGAGAAGAAGACGAAGAACATAATCCAGAAAAGGACAATCGCTAATATTGTCACCTTTTCTTTCATCTTTTACAACGCCCAGAAGCAGTTTTTTATTCACTATGTCAATTCTTCTCTTTAGTAACACAGAAAACAACGATTGCAACACTTATAACAGTAGTTGTTTTCTGTGTTATTTTTGTTTTTCTCTCTTTAAACACTTTGAGCTATGAACAATTATTTTGAGCAAGTGTATAACATGAGGAGCTAAACCCCATTGCTGAGGCAAGAAAGGAATCTATTTTTCCGATAAAAAAGTGGTATATTATTACTAATCTTATTTTTGCAATTCTTTTATGATTATTTGCTTTGGTTAAAAATTGTTTTAATGATTTTGTTAAGCAATTGTGATTTCTTTTGACGATACATTCTTAGCCTAGGGTTTTGATATTTCATGCTTTCGCTTTGCAGTTGTTATTCTTAAAATCTACTTGTTGCAATATTTTAGAATCAAATTGAATGTATGAATTGCATAATTATAATTATTGAATTAAATCACTTTGAAAATTGAAAAATAGTGGAATCTTAGCCTTAGTATTCTTTTAATCTTGATATCATCTTTGTCTGAGTTTTGCTATTTTTAGTATTAACAATTAGGTTTGAAAACAATTCTTCACAAGTCTTGAACGAAACTCTTTTCTTATCATATCTACAACCACATCAATTTTAGACAGTGGTAAATAGGGTATCGTTCACTCGGACTTATTGAGATTGATTTTAGACCTAATTCTAATTTTAAACTAGCAAATATACAAAATTTGATAATAAAATTGGGAGTTACTAACACTCAGGATTCCACCATTTTCCATATTTATGCGATTCATATATTAATTCTAGACAATTTATAGCTCATATAATAAAAATGTTGACTTTGATTCTTTTCCAAAACTAGATTTTTAAAACCTTGATTATAAATCCTAAGCATGGACTATCAAAACACTTAAGCTAAGTATGATCCATCAAATTAAATGAAAACCAATTAATAAAAATCATAATTTCAATTAAACTCAATTGCAAAAAGTCGTAAAAGAATTAATATATTTACCACAATCATGAAAAATGGCTTCATTCATTGTTCCAGTGATGGGGTTTAGCTCATCGTGACAAACACTCTCTCAAAAGATGAAAACATGGCTCAAAAGTGCTTGAGAAGAAGAAAGGAATCAAAAACAATTGACATAGTGAATTTGAGACGTTTATAAACGTTACAGATTGTGTCTTCACTGTCGTTAGAAATAAAATGTAACACAGTCGAGTAAACGATTGTTTCTGGATGCTGTACAATTCAAAATCTTTAGCAACAGTTTATGCGATTGTTCTCGTCTGTTGCTTCTTCTTTCTCTTCCTCTTCTCTCGGCCAAGAACCCTAAGTTGCAGAGATTTTTTTTCTAGGTTTTTTGTGCCTGCCAG
>JAJJMC010010584.1:2968581-3003770 GCA_023531435.1 Papaver californicum
TCTCAATTCTTTCCTCGATCCTCTATTTACACCACCACCTTTAATCACCTGAAATACTTCTCACCATCTTGTTTTAAAGAAAATATATTCTCATTGATTTTCCCTTCTCCTCATCTAGAGGACAAGATTCAACAACATGTCACAGCTTACTTGTTGTATCATCTAGGCAGCCATATATTTGGGTGCGCATGAAGTAACTTTTCATCCCTACTCTTTTGCTGAGCTTGAGATTTCGCCAGTTGCGGCTTACTATGGGTCATTGTTCTTTCTTGGCGGTTACTCAATGTACAACCCTCAAAAAGTATTTCGCCAACTCGCTTGTGTGCAAACTATTCCAACCGTGGAGAATGAAAACTTTACATTGTTGAAGAGGGGTACAAAGACACTTCCAACTTCTTTAATCCCTATCATGACCCACAACCAACGCTAGATATTTAGAACAACATGGATGAATACCTTGTTGATGAAGATGAGTGTATATCTTTGGAGGAGGGTGTCCAAAGTGCCTATAGAAAAGGGTACATGGAATGGTATTAGTCATCCCTATGTTATAAATCATGTTCAACAAGCTAAGGCGGAGAAGACGAAGGAGAAGAGGAAAGATAACGGAATTGAAACCGGGAAGACGCCTACTTGCGGCGAAGATGTGGCGAAGGCGTTGGAGTATGTGGTAAATAAATAATGTTGTTCTCTTTATGATTTTCGAGGTGTTATAAACTTTGATATAAAATAACGTATTTTTATTTTTAACTTTAAATAGGTTAAGGCAGGTATGAAGCTATTGAGGAAAAGGATAGCTAAAATTTGCACGGGAGACCCTATGTCAACAGAAGAACAAACATCCCTTTACAACGAATGGGACAAGGTCATATCGAACAATGAGGTTGAGAAGATCAAGGAGAAGGCGCCAAGAGTAGTCGTGTACAAAGGGGAGGTTCAACTTCTACTGCGGCTACTAGAAGGGGATCAAGTGGGGAATGTTCAAGTGCGGCTGCTGCTACTATGTTGGAACCAAGTGGAGATGAGACCCCATCTGACGAAGAACTTGGACGTGGTAAAAGAGTTCGTCGCACTCGTCAACGGGGTGCATGAGTGTTTCAATTCAGTATATTTACATTTTAGAACAACTACATGGTTTGAATTTCAACGGTTGGTTTGTATTTGAAGTTAACACTTCGTAACTTGGATTGAAACTTTAGTTAATGAATTTCGTAAGTTCGGTAAAAAAATTTGGTTGATAAAGCCTATTACATAACAAACCGAACAAACAGTTCGACTGTTAAAATAAAAGTCTGGTTATTAAATTATAAGTTCGGTTGTTAAATTAGTTTATCGAGCTAGCCGAACTTTCTACTTGATAAAATTGTTTGATATTTTGTGTAATGTTCGGCTATGGAGTAAAATATCAACCCTAGATGAACTTCTGACACCAAAAATCCCTGGTGAAATCATAAATATTCGGCTGCCTATAATAAATAGATTCTAACCGAACTTATGGCACAAAAAAACCCTGGTATATTGAAAAAGTTTGCTTAAGAATTACATTGTTCGGTTCGGAAGTTTATTAAAGTTCTAACCAACATTTCAGTTCGGATGCTACCATTAGTATTACTACCAGATAAGTTCGGCTATTACCAATAGTTTTAACTAATAGCTCGGCTACTACCATGAACTCAGGGAGTTCGACTACCTGTGTTCTTCAATGTCCTAACCGAACTTATATTGAGCTAGCCGAACCTAAGCTATAAAATGTTATCTTTTCACCAAATTTAAGCCATTTCTAGCGACGAAAATACATTAACAATATACCCGAGTATCCCAAACATTATAATCTTCATCTTCTTCGTTGTGGTCTCGGTAATCTAAAAAAACAACAACCTAATTTTGGGGTTAGTTTGGGTTTGGGGAAGAACTCTTCTTCTCCTTAATCTAATTCTCTAACACAACAATATTTTATCTCATCTAACACTTAAAAATAATTAAGTTTAATTAACTCTAATTATTGCATCTTAATTAAGGAGGGTATTTTTGCCATTTTTATATGGATATGGGGAGCCAGGAGTTACTTCCTAATGACCTTAGCAAAATAGGGGAGATGGTCCCCTCAAAAATGGACTGGTCCCTAAAAAAATCGTTTAAGAAAAAATGAGTTATTGCTCAGTTTGATTCACTCGGTATGTTTAGTGTGCACAATATGATGACCCGACCAATCCAAGATGGGAGTTCATTTATATGGTCCTGGCGCAGGCCTGTGTTAAGGCGAGGATATTAGCCCTTATCATAGGTGAGAGTATCCTTAGAAGTATTTTATGCAAGTCAAGTAGCAGTCACTTAACACCATGAAATGGTCAACAATGTTGAGCGGTGGTTATGGCTATCATTTAATGTCTATTAATGCTAAGCCGTACCAAGTGTAGTTCTACAAGAGGGGCGTCATTTTATGTGAGATAGAGGTCAACTTGGATTTTAATTTTCTTAATTCATCAACAAGTTGAGAATTAAGAGGGGGTGATGTTTGTACCATTATTAAATAATACATGTGTGGGTCGCACAGGCCACTTTGTTATTATAATCCTGCTTAATATGGAAGCTCGGATGGCTTATTGTGGAATCCCATTTCGTGTTAATTGAAGAAACACACCGGGCTTATTAAGGAAGCCCATTTATACCGGGTTTATTGAGGAAGCCTACTTTTGCTGGGTTTATTATGGAAGCCTAGTTGGCTTATGTGGAAGCCTATTTTAATGAGCTTATTGTGGAAGCTCAATTGGCTTATTGTGGAAGCCTATTTTAGATAAACACAAATCCCGAGAAGATAAATAAGAATCTTCTAGGATAGACTAGAATCCTGAGGGGATACATATGAATCTTCTGGGATAGACCCAAATCTCGAGAAGAATAAGAATCTTCCAGGATAGACTAGCATCCTGAGCAGATAAATATGATTCTTTTGGGATAGACCCAAATCCCGAGAATATAAATAAGAATCTTCTAGGATAGACTAGAATCCTGAGGAGCTAGATATGAATCTTCTGGGATAGACCTAAATCCTGAGAAGTTAAATAAGAATCTTCCAGGATAGTCTAGAATCATTTGGAGATAGATATGAATCTTCCGGGATAGATCTAAATCTTGAGAAGATACACAAAGATCTTCCAAGATAAGCACAAATATGCAGAAGATAAACATGGATCTTCTGGGATAAATACAAATATTAAAAGATAACTACAAATCTATGTGGTTATTTGAGATAACTACAACTAGATTTGATTTCTGCCTATAAATAGGGGATGAAATCCAACTCAAAGGGGACACACTTTCTACCCGCTTTCACCATATTTCACCTGCTTAGAGCTCTCTTTATGCTTTCTAACCCAGAGAAAAATCATTGTAATACTTATATCAGTAAAAATTCTCTCCCCAAAAGGTTTCATCCGCGGACGTAGGCATAACTTACCGAACCACGTTAAATTTTTGTCTTCATTATCTTTACTCGTGTTTTTATCTTATTTTATATCATCATCATCAAATCAATGGTATTTCGTATCTAGAAATAATTTAGTACAAACAGGTAGTCCCATTTTTCATCAATGTTGGCGATTCTCAATTGACCTATTAGATTATGCTGGTGTCATCAACAATACTCTCATTGACTGCATGCAAGTATCCTGTTACAAGATCTTTTCAGATGCATAAATTTATCTTCACATTGGCCCGTATGTGAAATTATTTATTTACATGTTCCAGCTACAAATATGAAATCATTGTTTAATATATTTTAGTTCTTTAGTCTATTGAAGTGAACATTAACGATAATTTATATCTTTATCGATATAGCTTGCTCATCTAGCTGAGATGGAGGTTGATCATAGATGTCATCAGCTACTGGAACTTGGATTTCATTTGGGTGGCTTGGCTAAACTTTTCGCTCAAAATTGGGAGGGTGATGTCAATGTTGTTATGCCTTCCACACTTGCCAGGTAAAGACATATATTTACCAATTCTTCTAAGTGAAGTATTAAGTTTTAGTGTAATACTGGAATTTCTCATGAACGCTTATTGTGTCAGACTATCAATACTGAAAATTTACTAGAACCATACAGATTTGTGTCTTTCATACTAAGTTCTAGGGTAATAACCTGGGTTGTGCAGAGAGAAAGAAAACTTAGAAAATAATTGGATCTGGGTATTATCTAGATCGTGAGAGAATTTGCAGCAAGGGTATTATATTCAAATGCTTCTGCACCTACGTTCATTTCAAGTGATATCACTTTTCTGTGACTAGATTTGAGTTGCAGGATTAAAACCTGACAAGGTTTATATATTGTACATTTGTTAAACTAATGTAGCTAATGAATTAGTATTTTTGTTTTACATTGCCAAAGCTATTATAAATCCTTTGCAGTCTTCTTTATGCAGATTGATATTTCAAACTCAGTTTAACAAAGAACGTCAGATATTTTTTCGGCAAGGGCATTATCTTTTCCTAGCAACAGCCAAAGCTATTATGAGTTCTGGAGGTTTCATTTATCAATCTGCATCTTTCATTGGCTTCTCTGATTTTAACTGTTGACATAATTTATAAGCTTTCATACTATACTAATAACAAAAATGAACAAATATATTTCTTTTTTTTTGGGCTTCCAAGAAATTTGAGTTTTGATCATAATACTTTGAGGCGATTGTTATGCACAGCTTCTTTCTGAGTCCAACAAAAAACTGGAGACTTGATGGGAAATCTTACCAGCTGATGACCCCCAACAAGACAATGCAACCTGTTAGTTCATGCTTCCATGCTAGAGAAAATGGGTGAGCAGGATAAAAGAGAAATTTGTTAAGGGTATCATGAAAGAAACTAGCTACTATATGATCTGTCAAACCATTGTCTACAGGAATCTTGGTCAATTGGTCGGCGGTGAAAGACGAAACATGCAGAATTCGAATCGTGTTTGTTCTAATAGGCTACATCGCAACCAACAGAGTTACCAGCCTGGGTGTGGGCATGCTCGATGAGAATGTAGGATATCACACCATAATTTGGCACTGCATGCTAACTACAATTGAAATTTGGCTTAATGTTATATGGAACTCTACGTTATGACACGGGTCATACCACTAAGAAATATAAGTCGAAAAGAATTCTTCATTATCACCGTAAAAGAAACTTACTCGGAATATCAAACACTGTCTCACTGGGAATTGATTGACCTTACTTTTTGCATTAAAAATAAAATCTAGAATATTGGTAGAAACGATAATGCATGAAAAAGGTTTTGAGAATTCATATTATAAACTGGATATTGGGGCAGTGGATATAGTACATAACGCTCTTAACTGATGGCGAACAGAACTTGCTAACATCAGAAATTATCCAAGCAGAGCAAGTCACACCTACCCTCTCAACCTTCCAAATGAAAAAGTAAATACTCCCTCCGTTTTAGCAAAAGTGTTACTATCACTTTTTCATTTTAATCTAAAAGTAAGTCAAAATAAAAAAGTGATAGTAATACTTTTGCTGAAACGGAGGTAGTATTTAATATGACGATAGATGGTGGCTGAGAAAACTAATTAGAAAATTATTTTTTAGTCGTGGTCGCCTTTTCCCTCGAGTTGAGAAGACTACCCAAACTACTTGATTTCTTAATATCAACTGCTAACAGCTAGAGAGTAAAAGATCTCATACTCCAGATATGTTGCATGCTATGGGTGCCATAAGACAGATGTCAAATGTTGAGAAGCTAATATTCACCGGTAGAAATAACATGTATATCAAATCTTGTGCTGTTACAACACGGGTCATAGCCTAGTCATATTACATATAATATTGGTTCGGTCTTAACCAGTGCTGTTACGGCACAAAACGGATTATTTTTAGATATTTAAAAATGCGAAACATTTCCAAATATTTATATCATAAGCATATATATAATTAATGAAACAACATCAGTTGGAAATTATCATAATAACTAAGGATGATCTAGTAATCTCGGCTTGACTTGATCAAAATGGTTAAGCTTTTTGTGAAAATAACGTTTTTTTTACCAATCTCAAACTACCTCATTTCAGAAAGAACATTTAATTGGGGGATATCATGTAAAACAAAATAGGGTCATTTTGAAGTATTTTTAAAAAACCCCTTATCCATAACTTTTTCTTAATACCTAAATTATCCTTGATTAATAGATTGCTAATCATTTATATTAATTGTTAGATTATATTAAACTTAGATTAGTGATATTAACATATAGATTATAGTTATTGATTGTAGATTGTGTTAGTTGTTTTTTGGAGGAAAAAACATATATGAGGCCTAAAAATTATCCAGAATCGGCATGGTCTTCATGGATGAAAACCATGCCGACTAAACTATCTGCATGGTCGCTGATTGAAGACCATGTCGACTGTGATTGAAGACCATGCCGACTTTGATATGTCTACATGGTCTTCATGGGTAAAACCCATGCCGACTGAACTGTCTGCATGGTCTTCATGGGTGAAAACCATGCTGACTAAATTGTCTGCATGGTCGCCGATTGAAGACCATGCCGAATGAACTGTCTGTATGGTTTTCACCCATGAAGACCATGCCGACTGAACTGTCTACATGGTCTTCACGATTTGTTTGCATGTTCTTCAACTATCGACATGGTTTTCACCCATGAAGACCATAACGACTTTATAAGATAATAACTTTGTTTTTTTATTTTTATTTTTTTAGATACCCCTTATCAATATACCTAACATGTTTTAACAAAATAGTATCCCGCAATTTATGAGGATATCCCCAATTAAACGTTCTTCAGAAATATTCGAGAAGTCATTCTTGAAATAGTTCTGAGAATAAGAATCTCGACCAAGATTAACCACCTTGGCTGGGACACATTTTATACACATTTCCTGATATCCGGGTCTAAATTTTCCCTTATGTGCGACGTCCTTTGTTTCCTACCATTATGCTTAGTCAACAAATTTCTTTTAAGTAAATAAAAATCCATGGTATACATGGGATTAGGGAAGCTAGTTAATTGGCGGTACAATAACCACAAGATGCTTAATATTCTCTCAGTTTAAAAAAAAATAGGTTTGGGTACTATACACGAATATGTCGAAAAGATAGATTGGTTTCTATAAAAATAATATCAGATGTTTTAAGATTATTATTTTGCCTAGATATGACTACTCCTCTCTCCCCTTTTCTCTTTTAACAAATCGAGGAAATTATTTCTCTCTTTTTTTTCTTTACTAACACGTGAAGGGGACCACTTAATAAATTAAGAAAAAACATAAAAAATAGCTCTAATGATTGTCTTTCTTTAATTTTTGTGTAAAACTAAACATGCATATCTTTTGAAACGGAAAGAATATAATTTATATTATGATAACAGTTGACTGGATGGACAATCAACATATTTGTATCAACGTAAACAAAGCTCAACCAAGATGAATAAGTTGGATTAAAAATTAAAAATTTAAAAAAGAAAATTTTGGTGAACATGAATAACTGGAGGTCACGTTTTATAGCCTATATTTCTTTTGGAGTTCACATTATAACAACATTCATGGTATTTTTTAATTTTTTTTATAAACTTTAAATTAAATATAATGAATAACGAATATAGATATCCATAATTTCTTGCAAAATTAATAACCGCATACCAAAATATAATTTCTAATTAATTTTTTTCTGGTGGTAATTAAGGAATTATATGGAAATTACATGATGTTTAAAATCAAGTTTTAGTCACCCTTTTATATTAATAATCTTCGTTCTTGGTATTAGCCTAACGAGAACCTGTATATAGAACAATGGTTTCTCATCCACCCCCTATTGGGGAGGCAAGTTTGATCCCTTGTGTGGGGATCTTTAAAATATTATATTAGAATAATAGGGGTAGGGTCAGCTAGGCTAGTAATGGGCCAGTCCTAGTGGACAGGGTTCCACCTAGGTGATAGTAGGCCCAGTTTTACCTATTTCAAAATAAATAAAAATATAGCCTAACTATTATGAAATATATACAAAATAGAAGAAAAAAAGTAGAAGGGGCGAAGGGTAAATAATTTTAGTTAATGTATGTAGTATACAAGTATTAAAATATCTATTTATAAGCTATAACAGATTTGTGACCCAGGTAAATACAAACCCTAAAGTTAGATAAGGTGATAACATGCTATGTAATACATAATAGATGTAAAACAGAGGGGAAAAAGGAAAAATAATTCTTACTAATATATGTAGTATACAAGGATTTAAGTCTTTGTTTATAAGTTATAGTAGAATGTGACCCAAGAAAATACAAATCCTAAAACTTGATATAGTAAATAAACTTTGGTTTATAAGATTTATAATTTATTTTGTGGAATATTCCTTGACATTCATCAATAAGGTCCTAAGTTGACCAAGAAACTAGAGAAAACGACTAAAATGTAACGAATACAAGGGATATCCATACATTAGTTATTATGGACTAATATTTTGATGATTATGTATGTAAATCATGGTAGTGAACAAAAGAGTGAAGACGAAACAGTAAAAAAGGAATGATGTGCTGCATACAACTTCACCCAAAAGAAACCTAATTTCACAACTGCCATTTTTAAATCTATTTTAAACTGTTTACCAAAGGCAAATGCATACATTAGCTAGAGTTGTTTCCGGCACTGGTAGTGACATGAAACAAACGGTCATCATTTTTCAGGAGATAGATTTATGCTGTTAATAAAATTTGTTTTGGCCTAGAAAGAAACGGCAAATGTGTCGGGTATATTATTTTATCAATGATTATTCATTGCATATTTCAAATGTATGAGCCCTGATTTTAATTTCTGAACTTTCCCCAAAGAAACCTGAAGATTACTACATTGACGGTATGGTTGGGACAACAATGTTCCAATGGTGGCAACTGGCAAGGCCCTTCAGTTAACATATTTCCAGTTTATCCAAATAATTTGAGACATCGTAATTCACAAGAGTATGCCTTTATGAAATAGCTAATTTACTTTCTTTATCCAGTGGATGAACTCTCAATCAACAACGCTCGCGTCAAAACAGGAAAAAACAAAAGGAAAAGAAAAGGTAAATTGCGGTACTCCTCATTTGGTTACCGTTCCTCGTGTTAACACCGTTAGATGCTTCAGATCACTGAACCTAAAAGTCCCTTTGACGGTCACAATTTCAAGAGCATGTTGCACCCTTGATTGACACTATAATTTTTTATTATTTAATTTTCCTGAAGGAGACACTATAATTTTAATATGTGGTTAATTTCGGCTGTTACGGCCGCGAGAACGGCGATATTCAAGGTATCGTTTCAAAAGCGCGATGAATCTTCAAATATCGCTGTATCGGCCGATACGGCGGAGATTCTCCCGATACACCCGAGATTCGCCCGATATTCAAGGTATATGCTTGTTGTTTAATCTAGATTTTTGGAACTTTGAACTTAGAATTGTAATATACTAATATGATCTCTTCTTAAAATATAGGTGTTAAGATTCTTGGTAATAAATCAACAAAAATATAGTTAATTCTTGGCATTCACATGTATAAAATTTGGATATAAGATTTGGGACTCCCGATATTTTACCGATAATCTCCCCGAGATATTGTTATCAAGGTGTCAAGGTCCCGGCCGAGACGAGACCGAGATTAACTACATTGATAACAACTAACAAGGGTGCGGTTGGGTACATGAAACGACTCTCTTTATAGGGGGGTAGTCAATTGGGATTTATATAGATTTTCATAGACTTTTATTTCTAGTGACTCCTGGAGACTCTCTGGAAGTATAGAGATTTTCAGTGATTTCAAAAGAGATTTTCAGTGATTTTAAAAGAGAATTATAGAGAGTCTCTAGGACTTGTAGATATAAATCTAATAGATTTCTAGAGAGATTCTGTGATTTGTAGAGTAAAAGCTTGAAGACCAATGTCACGTTGGAATAGTGATAATCGATCCCAACCAGAACATCCCTCATTTCGGAAGGCCAGAAAAATGTTATTTCTCAAAAGAAACACATAAAATGTTGTTATGACAGCTTTCGGTCTTTAATAGTTGAATTCATACATGTAGCAAGAGTAGAATACACAAGTTGGTTGTACGAAATCGGTTCATATAGCAAAACACACAAAAGATTGTTCATTATCTGTAACAAAAGAACTCATCTCTTTATAACACATTTCAATACTCATAAATTGTTATGGTACAAGGTATATTGCTCCAAGCAGTCATCTTTCAGGATTAAATAAAGCAAAAATAAAGAAAACCAAACGAAAACAGAAAATACACCATATTATTTACAATATTTCCCAAACCTGATTAAGACCCAAGATTAGGCAATGCTACCATGAACAAGTTATAAGACGATTCCAAATCGAAGTGAAGTTGCCTAGATTGCTGTTCTGTCAACTCATCTGCAGCACCCATTTTCGATAACCTGCCTATCCATTCCTTCATCTTCACCCTTCCTTCAAAATCTGGTGGCAGTATACTAAGCTCTTTGAGTGATGCCAAAAGATCAGCTAATACTGGATGAACCTGGTCCACAACGTACATATTCAGTTTCAGAATGTCCATCGCAGTTATAGAATATTGAACACATTCCACAACAGCTTCTGCAGATGTATTGTTTGCACCAGCAGAAGCTTGGTTATGCTCAACAGTTGCGGGAACACCAGAGGTGACCAGACGATTAAGAGCAGCAGGGCAATCCATCTTGTAAGTATCCATGAATCTATAAACGCTTGGAACAGTAACTTTTAAAGTTGATGTCAAGGTTTTAAACTGGGCAATCAACTTCAAACATTCAGGTTCATACTCCGCCGAAGAAATCAAATCACGAACATAAGCCTTTTCCAACTTCTCAGTAGATTTAATAATGGCATAAAGATCTGCAAAGTTTTCATACATTTCCCTATATCGTTTATCATTCCAGAGCTTTACCTCCATTGAACTTGAGTTGTGATCACCTTCTTAAATCAGTTATGGTTCTAATTCTAATTATAATGATCAAAACCTAATTAGGGGTTTCAATTTGCTAGAGTATTTTTTTTTTTCTTCTTACTTTATCCTCTGTAGTTGTGTACCTTTGGAGAAGTAAAATGGGTCACGCGCATTAGGGGTTTCTTGCTTAGAACTGTAACAAAAATCAAGAAGACACGATATAGATCAAGAAAAATCAAAATTGCAAGAATATTTGAAATATAATGGCTGTTTTGGATGATTACGAGGGTAATTGTATACAAAGATGAAAACTTTACTCATGGTGTGAAGTATATTGATACAAACGAGTAGTTTTATCCTGAATAACAGTAGAAAGAGAAAACCTAGATAGTAATGAAGATATTGTATGTAACTCCACACACTATTACATGATAACTTTGCTCAGAAAATCAAGATCTAAAGGAAGAGAGAGAGAAAACTTACATGGATCAGGAAGAATCGAGATTGCATGATTTAGACTTCCCAGGTTGCTGCAGGTAAGAAGAAGATTTTTAAGAATAATAATGTTTTGAAGTGCGATAGACTCGAGAGAGATATGTTAGGTTGCGTGTGTGTGTTGGACATGTAGAGGAGCAAACAAGTAAAGGTGTACACTTGAACGAGAGATATAGTAGTACGAAAAAAATACTTCCTCCTTCCAAGTTTTACATGTACAAAAGATGGAGGAATAAAGAAGAAAGAAAATACTTACTAATAACCATCCGATAAGGTTGAGAAATGAGGACCTTTGGATTACCCAAAATTTCAAGTCTCTCAAAATATCACATATAAGGGAGAGATTTCACTCATGCCTATTTTCATCCAAAAAGTCTCTCAAAATCCCAATAAGTAACAAATCCATGATTTTGAAGTCTTAATCCGATAACAAGAATGTTTGAGTAACTTCCAACAAATCTTAATCCAATAACAAGAGAGTTTGGGGGAATTTAAAAGATTTGAAAAAAGTCTCTATCCAATAATAGGAGAGTTTGGGAGACTCTATGGAAATCTCAATTGAATAACAACCTATTTCAGAATTCTCTATAAGTCATTATAAATCTCAATTGACTACCCCCCCTGTTAATTTCTTGGCGAATTTGAAGGCGACCAAAAACTAATTAGGGGCGACTTTTTTAACCCAATCCCATTGATGTGGCTAAGGGATAACCTAGGGGTATGTAAAAATACTAAAATACCCTTTCACTAATCAAACAATTACCATAAAACCTTTCACTAATCTAAAAAAAAAATATTTTTTTCAAATTTATTTTTCACAAAAATATTTTTTTTTCAATTTTCTTTTACAAAAATAATATTTTTTTAAAATTTTTTTTTCAAAATTTTTTTTTACTTTCTTTTTATAACTTTTTGTTAAAATCATTGTACAATCGATAGGTTAAAAAATTCTTAAACTATCGATTATGCATTTTTAAATGTTGGATTTTTTTAAAGAAAATCAATTTCCAATTTGGGGCTACTTGTACAATCGGTAGGTTAAGAAATTCTTAAACTACCGATTGTGCATTTTCAAAATGTTAGATTTTTGAAAAAAAAATCGATTTCCAATTTGGGACTAACTGCACAATCGGTAGGTTAAAAAATTCTTAAACTACCGATTGTGCATTTTTAAAATGTTGGATTTTTGAAAAAAAATCGATTTCCAATTTGGGGCTACTTGCACAATCGGTATGTTAAAAAATTCTTAAACTACCGATTGTACATTTTCAAAATGTTGGATTTTTGAAAAAAAATCGATTTCCAATTTGGGGCTACTTGCACAATCGGTAGGTTAAAAAATTCTTAAACTACCGATTGTGCATTTTCAAAATGTTGGATAAAATTCAATTTCCAATTTGGGGCTACTTGCACAATCGGTAGGTTAAAAAATTCTTAAACTACCGATTGCGCATTTTTAAAATATTGGATTTTTGAAAATAAAATCGATTTCCAATTTGGGGCTACATGCATAATCAATTTATTTATTTTTTCTAACAAATAATTTAATTAATTTTTAAATAAACATTAATAAAAAGCTATCAAAAGAAAGTAAAAAAAAAATATTTATTTTAAAAAAGATTGAAAAAAAAAACTGAAAAAACTAATTATTTTCTTAAAAAAAATTGAAAAAAAAATATTTATTTTAAAAAAGATTGAAAAAAAATCTAAAAAAATTAATTATTTTTTAAAAAAAAATTGAAAAAAAATATTTTAAAAAATATTTTGAAAAAGATATTGTTTTTACAAAAAATTAATTAATTAACTAATTAATCAAAATTAATACTAATTAATTAAGGATAGATTAGTCATTATAGAAAATATATGGATAAGGGATGTATTGAGATTACTTTAAAAATGACCTTATTTTGTTTATTAGTCACCCCTAAATAATTTTTGGTCGCCCTTAAATTCGCCAAATTTAATTACCCGGGAGAAAATAATACCAATGACATTTTGATTAATTAATTATTAGGATTAGTTTCAGATCGTTTTGATATTAAAAAAATCATTTGGGAAGAATCTATTTGTTTCTTTGATCTCTTCGTTTCTGTGATTTCGTCTCTTTCTTGACGCTTCCGTTTCACAGAAACAAGAGATTCTTGGCTTACGAATTTCTTCTGTTGATTCTCTCTTCGCATTCAAGGAGGTGGTGTGTGCAACTATCTCGTGCTTGTACTTCCTTCAAAGAGACCTTTCAAGAAAACAGAGGTTTGTAACCACAACCAAATGTAATTTAATCAAAATTTTGTACGGGAAATCTAATTGTATCATTCTTGTTTCTGTTTTGAATGTGTTCGAAACATTATAATTGATTGATTAACCTTCGTCTTCAGAATGATCTTTTTTCTTCTTCTTATATCCGCTTTTTTCCGTTTGATTAAGAAAATTAAACACATTCTTGTTTCCGCAGGTATTCTCGGTAGACACACAGAAATCAAATTGTTGCGAGATTTCTTAACCCGTATTCTCATGTAAACTTCTTTGTCTCTTTCTTTTCAATTTATTTAATAAAATAAAGAATAGTTGAAAAAACTATGTTTTGTCAGATGACGACTAATTAAATTTTGGATTAAGTGCAGAATGCTTGTAGGATACGCTTATCCGGCTTTCAAATTATAAGGGTATTAAATCCTTAACAACACGTGTTCAAATAATGTGGAAGGAGTATTCGATTATGATGGAATAAGAAGCACCGAAACAGAATTTTTTTATAAGTTCTGAAACAGACAACTTCATTGCTGATTGACACGATAGTTGCAGGAAGCATGACACACTGCACGAAATAGACAGTTTCGTTGCATGACTGACACACAAGTTACGGGAAAGCCTGACACAATAAAGGGATTTGACAAATATCGATGCATGATGGACACGTCTCAGCTGTACAGGTTGCGGAACAAAAGAAACTAAAGCATGACAAGTCACTTTCAATGGCCACATGTCAGACATGTCATAATTCAAATAAGACTGCAACGTTCATCCAAATCCAGAAACAACAATTTGAGTACGAATCCGCAGAAGAGGTGAGGGATACCAAGCGAGAAACTAAGGGAAAAACGAAGTACGCAAATCAAGTTTTACGGGAAATACAAATAAGTCTTGCGGGATATACTTCATTCCAAAGACTGGATAAGAACTAATAGGTGGAAAGTTAGATTAGAGAGACCCATGAAATTTGCTATAAATACCAAACTCTCGAACAGTAAGGGGGACTGGAATTTTTTTAGGAAACTTGGGTAAAGGCATAAGATCAGAGCAAAGAGCTTAGGTATGAGTATTGTGTTAATTATAATGTTAGTTCATTAATTCTTTGATACTTACTTAATTCAAATTTTAGTTCATCCCCTTGTAACATATAATCATGAATAAAAATCATCCAAATCCTTTATCACCTGTGGATGTAGACATTTTGATTGTCGAACCACATTAAATCATTGTGTTGATTCATGTATAAATTTCTTGTTCTAACTGTTATCAGGTTTCGCCTTCATTATAAGAGAATTTATTTGATTATGTTTCTGACTCTAATGGTTGTGATCCAAAGATCGGATTTTGGGTAGTCACAATTTGGCGCTATAAACAGGGATGTAGTAAAGAATTTATTCCACCTGTCCAAATTTTCATCTTTAAAATCTTGAATCTTGTTATATTATAAAACCTCTTTTCTTACATATACTATGATTTTAAGTAATATGTCAAAATTTTACATATAATTTTTCTCCAAAACTTTTCAACTGATTGTATAGATTAAAATTGTATTGCAGCTATCTAGTTTCAATTCTTTTCAAAACCGTAAAATAAGTTTTGAATTGAATTTCTGAAATTTGCTTCTGATTTGTCTGCAAAAAAATGATTTGTTGAACTTATAAAACCTGAGTTAAATTGGAAAGTTTTCTAGCTTATATTTGATATATTAAATTTTATCTAGATGTTTTCTATCATTCAAATTGTTTATATATATACATATTGTGGATGTTAAAATATTATGAAACACATGTCTCATTATCTGAACTCTTGTTAGAACATCGACAAAGAAACTTCTACGACATCACAAGATTGAACAAAGAAGATATCATAATATTCCAAAAGAAATTACATAAATTGAAACAGTTGCAAATAGAACCATACAAGAACAAGATGTTGATATAACAAATTTGGGAAATCAGACAATTGAGACTCTGCCAGAAAGAGAAATAGTAGAAGAATCTCAAGGACCACAACCCTTGGATTCTCAGGAAAACATTCCAGTTAATCAATCAATTAACCATCCACATGAAGAAACATCACAGAACAAGGTTGACCCCATTAATCAACTACTTAAAGAAATGAGTGAAATGCGTAAGGTTCAAAAAACTTGTACAGAAAAAATTGATCTCTTAACCCAAGGAAATCGGATACTTAGAAATAAAGTTCAACAAGATGCAAAAGCATCAATTACCAGGATACGGGGGCAAGAAGTAAGCTCAAACAGATCCGCAAAAAGTAAAACAAGGATCAATAAAGATCAAAGAGTTATGGTAGTGGAACCCGCACATGACACATATTTTCATTCAAAACAAAACAAGATAAATCAGCGGTGTAAACCTGATAGACTAGATTTTGATGATTCAGAACAGATGGCAAAAATATTTTGAGGACATGGAACAAATGAGAGAAGAAATCAAAACTTTGAAAAATAAACAAGAGGGTGGACGACTTGAAAAAGTGTTAAAAGAGGCCAGTAGAACACCATTGGCCTAACACCTTGCACATGCGTCTATACCGTATAAATGCAATCTTCTCATCTTTGAATATTATGATGGGATAAAGGATCCAGCGGTTCACTTAAATTACTACAACCGCAATATGACCCGTTGGGAATAGGATGATACAATTATGTATCGATATTTTCCTTCAAGTTTGAAAGGCTCAGCATTAACATGGTATGATAATTTACCGGAAGGGTCAATACATTCGTACGCACAATTGACCTGTAAATTTTTGGAAACGTAGATGTATAATAGACCCGCAAACGCTGGGATGGACAAGCTATTTTCCCTTGCGTCTTGGACAGATGAGAGTATCCGAGACTACACAGATCGATGGCAGGCTATCTATCAAGCAATAGGAAATATTAATCCAGAAATTTCTATTAATTGCTACAAATGAGGAATAGTCAACCGCATGATCCCACTCTTTGTAGATATTCATGGAAAGAATCCGAAAACCGAAGGAGATCTCAGGGTGATTATTGAAAAATATGCAAGGTTGCAGGAAATTCATAAACAACATCCAAGAATAATTTCCCAACATCAGAGAGTTCCCAACATGGAAAATTTTGTGGAACCATCAACAAGTTCCGAAAAGAGAGTTGCGGGAGAAAATCCGTAGATTGAATTCAAGCGAGGTAGAGCGGATGAGGAAAGAAGGTTCAATCGACAATCTGAAGATCGGGTTTTTACTAAACTCAATACCTCATATCCACAAATTCTAAATACAATCAAGAATATGCAAGATTTTGAATGGTCATGGACAAAAGGAAAGCAACCATCATACACACAGGGTTCAAAAGATTATTGTGAATATCATTGCTTTCATCTCCATCCCACAAGCAGATGCAGGAATTTAAAATTCCAAGTCCAAAAATTAACTGATGCGGGAGAGATGAAAGAATTTCTTTATTTACCCAATCCTCCACCAAGGCTCAACATGGGAAAAACTATAAATATTCCATAGAATAACCGAACAATCAATATGATTTCCTATACCGAGTCAAGATCATCTATGAACGCAGCCATTGATAAGAAGCTGCGTAAAAGAGTTCACAGTCATGAAGTTTTCAAAGTTGCGGGAAGAGTCACAGAAACATGGGAAGACTGGATTGCTTCCCCGTTAACTTTTTCAGCGGATGAGGTTGATCAGGAAATTGAAACACATAATGATCTGTTGGTGCTCACTTTACCAGTTCTGGATGGAATGTCAAGAAGATTCTTATGGATGGGGGGAGTTCACTTAATGTGTTATTCTATGACGCATTTCAAAAAATGGGGATAAAGGACGATCAACTCACACCCTCTTACTACACTATTTAATGGGATAGCATCAAAGCCAAAAGGAGAGATTTTACTTGATGTTATGGCAGGACCAATAAGCATTTTGACTAAATTCATTGTAGTAGAGGCACTGTCTCCATATAATGGCATCATTGGTAGACATTGGGTCCATCAATTGAAAGGAGTGACCTCAATATATCATCAGTACTTGCGATTCCCAACACCACAAGGAGAAATGGATATAAAGGGGGATCAGAATGTTGCAAGATCTTGCATCCTCGCAGAAATTCAGATGAATGAGGAACGAGCTCAACAACATCAAGAGATAAATAAAGAACGAAAAATAAAATCCAAAGAAGAAGCGATAAATCAATATTTGATTGAGACCGCGGGAAGAGGGTCAGTAAATGAAACAAATAAAGACACTCCTTCGGAGAAAAACATACCAAAAACTGACAGGGGCAGTATTCCAGAATAGTAATTAAAGAGAGCTCTCACACTTTTAGGAGATCCCAAATCCACTTTTTCAGCAGTTGAAGAGACCAAGAATGTCAATATAGGGACATAAGAAGCTCCGAAAATAATCAAGATTGGAACATTAATGGAATCAGAAAGGGAACATGATTTGGTCACTCTACTTAGAGATTATGTGGATATTTTCGCATGGAAAATGGAAGATATGCCAAGCATTGATCCGAGTATCATTCGTCATAAGTTACATATACGTCCGGGTACTACACCCTTTCGACAACATATACGCAAAGTGGCACCCGAATATCATTTGCCAGTTGAAAAGGAACTAAAGAAGCTCATGGATGCGGGATTTATTCGAGAGGTGTGTTGCCAAATTGGATATCCAATATGGTAATTGTACCAAAGAATAATAGAGGAGTAAGGATTTGTATAGATTTCACCAATTTGAACAAGGCATGCCCCAAAGATAGTTATCCGCTCTCTAACATTGATCAGCTAGTAGATGCAGTTGAAGGGAATGAGGCTTTATCTTTCATGGATGGACAATCAGGGTATAATCAAATTGCTTTAGCTGAAGAGGATCAGGAACATACTGTATTTTTTACCCTGCACGGTTTGTACTGCTATACTAGAATGCCATTTGGGTTAAGGAATGCGGGACCAACTTATCAACGATTGGTAGATGCAATCTTTAAACCATGGATAGGACGCACCTTGGAAGTCTATGTAGATGATATGTTAATAAAAAGTAACCTTTCAAAGGATCATTTACAAGATTTGAGAGAAATTTTTGAAGCTCTGCTAAAAATATAAAATGAAATTTAATCCAGACAAATGCATTTTTGGAGTTACATCCGGAAAGTTCTTGGGTTACTTGGTCACAAAAAAGGGGATCGAAGCTGATCTAGCAAAAATACAAGCGATTATTAATATCCCATCTCCAAGGAATGTAAAGGAAGTACAAAGATTAAATGGATGTTTAGCCGCATTTAGCAGATTCATTGCCAGATCATCAGACAAACGTAAACCATTTTTTGACACACTGAAAAAGAAAAGCAAATTTGTATGGAATGAAAATTGTGAGCAAGCCTTTCAAAACATCAAAGCTTATCTTGCCACATTACCCGCACTACAAAAGCCAAATCCTGAAGAAGTTCTGGCCTTGTACATAGCTGCGACATAAGATGCTGTAAGTGCGGTATTGGTACGAACAAATGAGAAAATAGAGAAACCAGTGTACTATATCAGTAAAACTCTTAATCTTGCAGAAAGGACTTACACCAAAATTGAACAATTGATATTAGCACTGGTTTTTGCTACACAAAAATTGCGCACATATTTTCTAACACATTATGTGCGGGTACCAAGTAAAGCTCCATTAGAGTCTGTACTAAAGAATGCAGGAAAAGTAGGGAGAATAACAAAATGGAATGCACAACTAGAACAATTCCATATCTTATTTGAAATATAAACTGCACAAAAATCACAAGTCTTGGCAGATTTCCTTGCGGACTTACCACTTGATGATGACTTTGAAATCCAAGGTTCCGGGAATAGAAGACGATGATTCCCAAGATATTCTGAGTTCTGTAAATTCCACAGATAGGAAGTATTTGTTGATGGGGCACGTAATAAAGAATGAGCGGCAATCATAATTGTGATTACAACGCCTAAAGAAGATCAGATGATACATGTATTTCGTCTTGAGTTCGGTGAACACACAAATAATATAATGGAATATAAGGTTGTGATTCATGCCCTTCGGCTCATCATCGAGTTGGGAATAAGTGATGTACGACTTACAAGTGATTCACAACTGATAATACGGCAGGTGGAGTTGAAATATCAAGTGCTTGATAAAGACTTGATAGAATACAAAAATCTTGTTCAAAAATTGGCATTTCAAATTCCAAATATAATTTTTCGACATTTATCCAGAGATAAGAATCGTCATACTGATGCATTAGCATTCATTTCTAAACGATCAGAATACATCAGCAGTCAAAATTGGGCGCATATATAAACCGTCAATTAAGTTGTAGGCAGTCGAAAACATGGAAGAGGAAGTTGGTGAAGATATTGAAGACACAGCTATTAAAGATGATGCAAACCTTCCACAGAAACCAGCAAATGAATCATCTGAAGAGAATTGGAGGCTCCCGATACTTCAGTACTTACAAAATTGGATATTTCCCGCAGACACTAAAGAGGCAAGGAAAGTGCAATCAAAATCTGCAAATTATCAGTTGCGGGATAAATTTTTGTACCGCATATCTTTTTTGGGACCGTTACTTCGGAGTTTGTCACAAAAAGAAGGACAACGTATTCTCACAGATATTCACTATGGAGATGCGGAAAATCATAGTGGAAGACGATCACTCGCACTGAAAGCAAAAATGCAAGGGTATTATTGGTAATTTATCCATAAAGATGCGGAGATTCTGGTAAAAAGGTGCGAAGAATGTCAACGCTTTACAAAAAAAATTAAAGCTCTCGCAACGGAACTTAATTCCGTACTTAGCCCTTGGTCGTTTGCAAAATAGGGAGTAGATATTGTTGGGCCATTAGTGGAAGGCACACAAAAAATAAAATATTTGATCGTAGCAACAGATTATTTGACTAAATGGGTTGAAGCAAAAGCTCTTGCTCACATTAGAGATACGAACGTTTTTCAAGTTTTTATTCAAAGATATAATTTGCATATTTGGAATTCCAGTAGCCATAGTCTCGGACAATGGACAACAATTACAAGGGAAAAATATTGATATGATTTTCTAAACATTTAATATCCAAAAGAACAAGTCCACTCCACTCTATCATCAAAATAACGGACAAGCTGAAGCGACAAATAAGACTATTGCCATGAATCTAAAAAAGACTCTAGATGGTCATCATAAACAATGGTGTGAACAACTTCATAACACTTTATGGGCATATCACATAACGAGAAGAGAAACCATTGGAGAATCACCATTTCTTCTTACTTATGGAGCGAAAGCAGTTATTCCAACAAAAATTATTTTACCCACAACAAGGACAAAAACGTGTGAAAAGAATTTGAACACAGACCTAATGCTTGAAAAGTTGGATGATTTAGAAGAAATAAGAGAGGTTACTCTCCAAAAAATAGAAAATTATCAAAGAAGATTGGCAAGAGAATATAATAAGAAAGTAAAGTTGCGGAACTTTTTGGAAGGGCAATATGTTCTACAGAAAATCCCGGAATACCAAAGGGATAAAAAAAGCAAGAAAGTTTGCACCTTAATGGGGAGGACCATATGTCATACATGATATTGCGGGACAGGGCTCATACCATTTGCGGAATATGAATGGAGAAATCTTACGACATCCTTGGAACGCACAATATCTCAAACCATATTACCCCTAACGATCAATGCAATCATACAATAATTTAGCTTCATACTAGGTTAAGCAGAACAAATGAAATCTCTCTAGAGAGTCCATATAAATGTCTATGAGTGTATGACTATTGAATTTTTCGCCACACAGATGCCTAACATGATATTAATTATTGTATCATGTATTCTCCATTTCAGGAGGTGCTTTAGGGACCGCATCCTAATTTCCTCCTGGCCAGAGAGAAGTTAGACATGCGCTTCAACCTTCAAAGTAACTCGAGGTACAAAATTGCCTTGCGGTTAATCAATGTACACACTCAATCAATGCACTAACAATCAATATATATATATTTATAAATTATTTTGCAGGAACAATAATACGAGACAAACAGAAAGTGCAAATACAATTTGAAAGAAGGAAAAACTAAGGAACGGGAAAACAAAGGAAAAAACTAAGGAGCGGGAGGTTTTGAACTAGAAGGAGGATGTTAAGGGATTTCTTTGCGGCTACAGACTTTGGTGAATCCATCAGCCTTGACTTTATCAAGAGTGTTGTTGATCCCTTTTCCAACTCCAACACGAGCTTCAATCCTCAACCAAGAAATATGAGCTTTTGCGGCTTCAAGCTCCTTCTTGCACTTATCTACCTCGGCTGCAAACTTTTGGACACTCCCCTCCCAAATTTTTTTTTCCCTCGCTCCGAAGCCAAGTCACGAGCTAAGCTTTCAGCCTTCAAAGTTTCCATCTGCCGTTTGTCCTCCGCCTCTTTAGTTTTAGAGGATAAAAGTTCCAGCTGATTTTCCGCCTCATTAGCCTTGGAAGTAACAAGCTCCAGATTCCCTTTGATTTCTTCTACCTTAGCATTGGCAGAATCAAGCTCTCCTTCAGCCCTAGCAGCTCTTGAGGCCGCATCTCTGAATTTTTCTTCAAAACATGTAACAAAAATAACAGGTTAATCAATACGGAAATAATATTCAACTTCAAGTATGCAGTAAAATAAGATACCTCTTGCGAGGGATTCAAACTCTTCTAATTCATGAGCCATTGCGTCTTTAGAAACATTAAAGAAATCATATTCTCCTAAAAGTTTATGATAATTGCCCGTAAGTTGTTTCACGACATTGATTTAACTCCGCTTGCTTCAATGAATCATCGTCCTGCAACCGATTTGACTTGTTTGTACATTTTTCAATCTCTTTATGTAAGCGGAAAATATCACTTTCACGATGAAGAATGGAATCAAATAAGTTACGGATTTTAGCTTGAGCATCCGCAAGTGTATCTCCTTTAGCATGAGCCTCTGAAGCTGAGTTATCTCTGTCTTTAATGAGTTATGCCATGTACAAAGAAAGCTGTGAATTACGGTGTGACCCGGAACGAGAAAATCCCGCAAGGATATTCTGGTGTTCCACACACAGCTTGCGGTTTTCTTCTTCCAACTTCTCTGATTGTGCCCGCGCTTCAAGAAGATAATCCTTAGTCCATAGCAAAGTAGAATTATACTCTTTCTTCTTGCGGTTATAATATCCATATAAAAGACGGTGTTTCGATTCTAATTCATCGTACTTTGACTTAGTTTCATTCATCCTATCAACCAGGTTGTTGAATATTCCCTTGATCTCCATATTTTCATTATTAATTTTTAAAACATGTTCTGTCAGACATACATCTCTACGTCGCAGCTTATTCACAAGGTTTGAATCCCCTGCTGATCCCATAAAGTAATTCAGAAACATAAAAATGAAGTAAGAAAAATAACATGAGAGGAAAAGTGTTAAACCTTGATTCTGAAGATCTAGTAGTTGCTGATGAAGCGTATCATTTTCCCGCTTCATCTCCGCAGATTCTTCTTCCACAATCCTAAATTGGGTCTCCATTTTCATGGATCGTCCTTTATAAAATTGGTAAGCCACATATGCGGCGTTCAGACCTCGAGCAAACTGTGATTTACAAAATTAAAGTTATAAGTAAAGATGAAAATAAAGCGAAATTTAAGGTCATCAAAATAATAAAAATACCTGCAATAAAGCTTGTTGCGGGAAAGAGTACGCTTCACCATCAGCAAGAGCGATTGTCTCCGCAAGAGAAAAAGGAAGGTTCAAATCGAAAGAGGGGTTGACGGGATGGCCTTGGCCTTTTAACCAGGCATCTTTTACCACATCATACGGTGAAAACCATATGTAATCCCGTAAATTGGAAATCGCAGGGCTATCTGATTCCACTGGCTTAATCGTATGGAACAGACAACTGATTTTGGGACATAACCCAGCGGAAGGCCTCCTCCTCCTTGTCCATGAGATTCTTATCTTCCGTAATCCTTTTACCCTTATCCCTGTGCGGTATTTCTTCATTCACCTGGACCGCATCAGTGACGGTCATGCTTGCGACATTATCCACATAAGGAGCAGCTTCTACCGTAACATTTGCCGACTCACCCACTTCTACCGCAGCATGAGTTTTCTCACCCTCTTATATTGAAGCATTTCCCGACTCACCCTGAATGGGGAGATCCTCCTTATCAGATGAATCATCTTCACTCTTAGAGGGTACGAGAAGATCTTCTCCAGACAAGGGAGAAAACTGAGAAGTAAGGAAGCAAAATTCAGCATCTGCTGACTGGATCAGAAAACTGTCTGCAATGCCCATAGTCTCCACCGCAACAGCAATCGGATCTGTGGGCATAAAATTTGTCACCTGAAGCGGGACATTCTATTCCTCTTTATTTCTTTCAGGTACATAGCTATCCTCAGCTCTCAATATTGGTTGACCATAAGGAGAATCACGGATTTCTCCTTCCTCCCTATCGGTGGAAGCACGGGGCGTAGCCTTAGCTTTCTTCTGACCCTGTCAATATACCGCAATAACTCATTAAATAAAATTCATAAAGATCATAAGAATTCATTTGAATAAATCAAAACCTTTTCTGTTGGAGTTGCGGCTTTGCGCTTAACACCCGAATCAATTTTCGAGCCCCCTTCAGCTTGCGGCTATATAAAAAAAAAAATGAATGAAAAAACAATTAAGCATTTAAAGTAAAATGAAGAAGAATAGAGAAAATTCTGCATACCACATCGTCAAGCGAGAAAGAAAATCTTGTGAAGTTTAACTGCCAATGGCAGTAAGGATGAAGAGGAGATAAAAGGTTGCGGACCACACTTTCTTGAATAGACCCGTAAACCCATGGACCTTCAATTATTAGGGGAGTGCGGTACCACCTGAAATTATGATTATCTCGAATCTTTTCCCGTAAAGGCTCCTCCGTCCCAGGGATAACATACAACTTAAAATTGTCAATCTCCCAAAGTAGACGAAATCCTTCACCACCTCTATGCCCTGGAACGAAGCTCCACTTCTTGTAATTTTTCACTGCCATAGAATCACCATATGTAGCATGAAAATTATCTATGGTGTAATACTCAAGTTCCGCAGGGTTGGGAACGTAGCATGAGAAATTTGTTTCTCCTCTGATGCGTTTACTACATTCATCCAGCACACGCCACCAGTTCCCGTTGTATTGAGCGATGGAACGGACAAAACCGTGCTTGGACTTATTACGGATCGCAAGAACTTCATATTGAAAAGAGTTCCCGCTCTGGTACAGAGGAAGCTTTAAGCCCGCATCTAACACTCTCGCAGTAATTAACAATTTGTTGTCGTTGTACTCAAATTTTCTTATCATCTCCATCAAAATTTCATCTCCTTCAGCAGGATCGCAAAAGGAAACTTTAAATTGATAAAGGTTGTGCTTCTCTTTAAACTCCGCAATGTTCATCGACCTAAAACCCAAGTTTTCGTTTAAACGCTTATTTTTAGAAGTTGGTCTATTGACCGCAACAGATACGTCATCGGTCCTTACTAAGGTAGAAGGTTGAACTCCTAAACTACCAGATTCATTTACCACCTTCTTCCTCCTTACAACATAGCGAGATGACTTCCTTTCTAAAGGATGATCATCCTGATGAGAAACACCACCAGCAACTTTGTTATCAGTTTTCCCAGTCATGATAAATCTTTATCTACATATGAAAATAAGAGAAGGTAAGTTCATCATGATGAGAAGAAAGAACAAAACATAAATATTACAGAACAGAAGAACAGCAAGATGTTCGCTGAATCAAAATACAAACCAGTAAACAATTTTCTGATCAAGGAAAGAAAATGATCATGATTCAATAGAACAATCAGACATCAAAACAAATATATCATCATCACCATACACTCTTAAAATTTCAGTTAAGAAGATTAACAAACAAACAAATACATAAAAGGGAAAAACAGAAATCAAATCATAGGAGTAGATTAGAAGCATTAGCTGTAACGAAGTAAAGAACAATAATCAAGTCGAATAATTGGATGAAAAGAAGAACTGATCCCAATGCAAGAAATCCTTAATCAACACAAGGTAGAAGAATCACTGAAAAGTTCAGAAGAATGAAAAACAACAAAAACTTTCAGAAGAAAAATACAAAGAAGATGAAGAGTGAAAAGAGAGATGTGACCAGCTTTGTATTAAATAGGAGAGGACTAAAACTGACGAAACCGTCGAAAAAAGGAAATGGGAGAGAGAAAAAATTTATTAGAGACGTGATTTACTCGAAACCGTCAAAAACGTTAGAAAAAGTTAAACGTGTAAACGTGGGAAGAAAATTTATTAGTGGTGTGAAAATCGGGAAAATAAAGCTAAACATGGGAAGTAAATTTTTACTGGCATGAAAATCGGAAAAGTAATGATTGTTTTTCCTTTTTCGAATATTTACCATGTGTTAAAAATTCAAAAGAAAAAAGGGGCAAATTGTGAGGGTATTAAATCCCTAACAACACGTGTTCAAATAATGTGGAAGGAGTATCGGATTATGATGGAATAAAAAGCACCGAAATAAAATTCTTTGGTAAGTACTGAAACAGATAGCTTCTTTGCATGATTGACACGCTAGTTTCGGGAAAGCATGGCACACTGCACGAAACAAACAGTTTTGTTGCATGACTGACACACAAGTTGCGGGAAAGCCTGACACAATAAAGGGATCTGACAAATATTGATGCATGATGGACACGTCTCAGCTGTACAGGTTGCGGAACAAAAGAAACTAAAGCATGACAAGTCATTTTCAATGGCCACATGTCAGACATTTCATAATTCAAATAAGACCGCAACATTCATCCAATCCAGAAACAACAATTTGAGTACGAATCCACAGAAGAGGTGCGGGATACCAAGAGAGAAACTAAGGGAAATATGAAGTACGCAAATCAAGTTTTGCGGGAAATACAAATAAATCTTGCGGGATACACTTCATTCCAAATACTAGATAAGAACTAATAGGTGGAAAGTTAGATTGGAGGGACCCATGAAATTTTCTATAAATACCAAACTCTCAAACAGTAAGGGGGACTGGAAAAATTTTAGAAAATTTGGCTAAAGGCATAGGATCAGAGCAAAGAGTTTAGGTATGAGTATTGTGTTAATTATAATGTTAGTTCCTTAATTCTTTAATATTTACTTAATTCAAATTGTAGTTCATCCCCTTGTAAAATATAATCATGAATAAAAATCATCCAAATCCTTTATCACCCGTGGATGTAGACAATTTGATTGTCGAACAACGTTAAATCATTATGTTGATTCATGTATCAATTTCTTGTTCTAACTGTTATCATGTTTCGCCTTCATTATAAGAGAATTGATTTGATTATGTTTTTGATTCTAATGGTTGTGATCCAAAGATCAGATTTTTGGTAGTCACAGGAATGTTACAAAACTGTTGAAAAGATAAAATTGAGATTGAACTGCTTCGCTTTTGGTGTCAGTATTGGTATCATACTCTCGCTTTCTCTTCTTTTAATCTATTTTCTTTTGTAAAACAATTTCAGTAATTATCTAATTAATTCAATAATTGTTATTGTCTTTGAATCTTCTTCTGACATTCTTTCTTTGATAACACAGAAATGTCAAAAACATGTTGCTTTCACCTTTAAAGTAGAAGAATAATTAGTTAGAACTGGCCAAAAATATTAGATAGTTTCTTTCTTTTATCCGGGAAGGTCACACATGTATTAACTAGGAAGAGGAGTCATATAACATAAGTCTAAACTAACTAACTTTTGTTTCAATGGCAATCCAAAGAAATCAAAAATCAAAAATCAAAATCAAAATCAAAATCAAAGATGGGCATTATTCCACTCTCATACTATATGCACAGATAAAATATAAACAACTTTCTTCGCAATTGTATTGAGCGTCTAGCCAGAGAGAGTCGTTTGTATGGTATTTATGCAGGTACTTTTGTTAGGCTTGCAGTTGCTTTGGCATGGAACAGTGTAATTGGAGATGTAGAGTGTTATTAAGCTCACTAACTAACCACCGATATATTTTGCAGGCTCATTGTTATTTACGTTCACTTCTTCTTGTTTTAGATTTTAATCAATTGGCATGCTTCTGAGAAAGAAACTAATCACAAAAAATGGTTGAATTGCAGGATCATTGTTGCAATTCTTACTGTCACGGAGAGATTTACAGATTTTTTTCATTTCATGGTACTGGTATACAGTTATACAGATTAATTGTAATTGAAAGTTACATTTTAAAATTTATATAAGGTCAATCGTTATAGTTCACCTTCTGACTTATTTTCTACTCAAATCTTTTTCTTAAGGTTACCTATGTATGGCTAGATGAAGTTGGTATTCTTCGTATACTTGTGGTATCCAAAAACCCAGGTAAACTTGATATATTTCAAATCTTCGACAAACAGAAAAAATGTGTTTTGGTTTCTCAAATCATCTCTAATTGAATGAGAACAGGGAACTAGCTACGTGTATGCAACATTTTTGGAGCCTTATTTGTCAAAACATGAAACCAAAATCGATCGGAAAGTGCTGGAATCAAAGGCTAGAGCCTGGGATATGTTTATTTTATATTGGCAGAACTTTGCAACCTATGGGCAAACTGCATTCTTCCAAATCCTCCAATACTTGGCTGCTCAATCCTCAAAGGCCACAGAAAACGCTTTTCAGGTTCATCGCTTGCCTTAATAGTTGCAATTATTTTTACCAACTTTATGTTTCCTTAGTATATTGCAATAAAATCCATGAACATGATAACGGGAAGACACGTGTGATATATGAATGAAAATTTGTGTTCCCTAAAACTTATGTGTTGAATCTCAAATGAATCTGTCCTTTGTTCTTCTTAGACTGATTGAAAGAATTAAATGTGAATTGGATCTTATCAACTTGGAATCTTTTGTAGAAGCCAAGTTCCCGATCAACAGATGCACCACCAGCACCTCCTTCTCCAAAGGAAACAGATTCTCCAACTTATCTTCCAAAACAACCAACTTGGCCATCAACGGTGATTAAGTGTTCAGTCTCACAAAGAAGTAAAGCAGAATCAGTAACACTACAACAAAAGAATACAGAAACAGTAATAGTAAACGAGAAAAATTTGTCAGTGGGCGGCAAGACACATTCGTCATCGTCAGAAACATCAACTGTGACTGAAACTATAACCAACAAAGTAGATGACCACCATCAACAGAACAATGACACACAGGAATCATCCAGTATGGACGAAACCTTCCGTTCAGCATTGACTAAACTAAGGCGATCGAATTCTCGACCTCAGTAGGCATTTGAAAACCCCACAAGGAAGAAACCTTTTTTTTTTTTGTAGCAGGGTTCAAAAAATTAAAATGTACACCCAAAAATTAAAATGTACACCCTCACGAAATAGAAAACAAACAAGGATGATTCCACACAGTTTTTCAGTACAGTAGTTTTTGTATATTATATCAATTGATTCGAAATCTCTTTTTTGTTTCCAAATATATTGTTGTATCTGCAACAATAAAAATACTAAAACAGAAGATGTTAACGTTAATAAAATTTTTGAATTGATTTACATACAAAGGACAGAGTCATCTGCTCAGCAAATTGTCCTTAACACAATAGTCTATGGGTACTACTCAAGATTGAGAGATGCTATACCCCCACAGCGGAGATGTGTCAAGGATAGAACTGCACGTTGTATAAGCACAATATAAATCACCCACTCAACGAACTCAACAACAAGATATGAAGGAATGAAAAATAAACAAGCAATGCGCACAACAAAGCAAGAAGAGGGAAAAAGAGCTAGGGATAATAGCCTGCTCTGGGATGATTTGGAAAGGAGAATTCAACTTTAATTTATAGGCAAAGATGGGAAGTGAAATCAGTGCAGCAATTAAGAAAAATAAATTTTCTAATTAATCAAAAAATTATGTGCGAATTGATTAATTACTGGTAAGAAAACGGGCAAAAATTATCTCCATATTATGACACATAAAGTTGTAAAAGAAAATTTTTGGTAAGAAATTTATACTCTTCGGGTCAGGCGCCCCCACCCCCACCCACCCCACATTAAAGACAAAATTTAATTTAATTTTAAATTCTTTAAGGAAATAATTCAAAAAAATTGTCCAAAAAGATAAGTCTTGGTTGACCCACACCCACACCTGAACCCGAACCCGGCCCGCCCGCCCGACCGACCTATCGACCGGACGGGGGCGGCGTGAAGCACCGCGTGTGTGTGAAATGTGTGGTTGCACCAACTATCCCTTAGCCTAAGTCCTCTCCCTTACACAAAAGTGTGTTTACCCTAAGAGGCCTCCCTTAGATGCAAATTTCTAAGTAATATGGAGAGGTAACATCTTTATTTTTCTCCTATGTGGGACTAAAGGTTTCATATACAAATAGTGAAAATGAGCTAGTTTCCTTAGTGACCCCTTGGTCCTGAGTTCCAATTAATCCAAGACCAAAAACAAAACAAATAAGATCATTTTCTCCAACAATCCCCCACATGAATGAAAACCCGATGAAGATCAAAAATCAGAAAACGAGAAATACCACTATAGGCAATAGGTGTCCATAAGGTCTTGAACCTTTTCTTAGTGAGAAATTACCGGAACTACTGGATGGACAATGAACGCGATGTCTTGAACAACCATCGTTTGGTGTAGTTCATCAATAACTTCCACGCGTGATATCACTCTAGGTGCTGTCAAGTTCGTGCCGTTGTGTATATTTTGGTCATCGACGTATCCCATTTCTCAGAATGCTCTAGAGAATCAGCTCAATTCTCACAGGAAGTGGTCCACTTCCACATTCAGATAGGTGAGTTCCATTAAGAGTATTTACTGCTACACCCTATTTCAATCTTAAATTGAAACTATAAAACTCATTAAGACTTAATAAAAAGTCATCCTTCACATGAAGTCACACTATCACGTCTAAACCATAGGGAAGGGACAGAGAATGAAATTCCCTGATAGTGTTTCCTTTAACCCACCACAAATTAGTTGTCTCATTCAAAACCTTGGTCTTGGGATCTCCAGTCAGCAAGGTTGAGTATCCTTCATGGAAAGTATATTTAATGAGCTTAAGCCCCATCCCCCTCGATGCATTACTAACTATCTCCTTGGACAAATCTCTCGTCAAAGGGTCCGCGATATTCTCCTTAGACCTCACAAAGTCAATAGAAATAACGCCAGTTGAGATTAGTTGTTTCAGGGAATTATGTCTTCTACGAATGTGTATAGACTTCCTATTATAGTTGTTATTTTTAGCATTAGCTATTGCAGCTTGACTATCACAATGTATAGATATAGATGGCACAGGCCAATGCCAGAGAGGAATGTCTTCTAAAAAGCATCTTAGCTAAGCGGCTTCCTCTTCTGCTTTATCTAACGCAATAAACTCCGATTCCATAGTGGATCGAGTTATATATGTTTGTTTGGAACTCTTCCAAGATACAGACCCTCCTGCTAGAGTGAAAACCTATCCACTCGTAGACTTAGACTCCTCTGAGGCTGATATCCAGTTTGCATCACAAAATCCTTCAAAGACTGAAGGGTATCTCTCATAATTTAAACAAAAGTTCAAAGTGTACTTCAAGTACCTCAACACTCTAATAAGTGCATCCCACTACTCCTGCCCCGGATTAGGTATACCTACTCAACCTACTCACAGGATAAGCAATGTTCGGTCTCGTACAATTCATCAAATACATCCGACTTCCTATAACACGTGAGTATTCAAGTTGTGAAACTCCATTACCCTTATTCTTTTTGAGTCTACAACAAGGATCATACGGAGTACAAGCAGGTTTAAAATAAAACTGATTATATTTTTTAAGCACAGATTCAACATAATGAGATTGACTAAGACTATATCCATTGGAATTTCTTCTAATCTTCATCCCTAAGATCACAACAGCGGGGCCTAAGTCTTTCATGTCAAAGTTCTCATTTAGCATGTTCTTTGTAGAATTAATTACATCCATGTTTGTACAAAAGTATAAACATATCATCAACATACAAGCATATAATCACACAGGCATCATTCACAAGTTTATTATAAACACACTTGTCAGATCCATTGATTTTAAAACCACTAGAAATTATTACATGATCAAATTTTTCATGTCACTGTTTAGGTGCTTGTTTCAAACCATACAAAGATTTTTTCAGTTTACAAACTTTGTTTTCACAACCTTTCACTACAAATCCCTCAGGTTGGTCCATGTAAATTTCTTCATCTATTTCACCATTTAGAAAAGTTGTCTTTACATCCATTTGATGTATCTCTAAGTTATGAATGGCAGCAATAGCAATTAACATCCTAATGGAAGTAATTCTCGTAACATGTGAATAAGTATCAAAGAAATCTACACCTTCTTTCTTTTTATAGCCATTAGCTACTAATATAGCTTTGTATTTTCCCATAGTTCCATCCACCTTACGTTTCCTTTTGAAGATTTGTTTACAGCCTATGGGTTTACACCCTAGAGGTAAATCTACAATTTCCCACGTACCATTCTGTATAATGGAATCCATTTCACTAATGGCAGATTTTTTTCCACCATGGAGTTTCAGAAGAAGTCATGGCTTCTCTATAAGTATGTGGATCAGTCTCAGCTAAGCATGTTATGAAGTCTGACCCAAAAGATTTTTCAGTTCTAAGCTTTTTCCTCTTCTAGGCTCAAATTCAACTTCATCTTCCTCTAAAGGTAATGTCTGACTGGTCGAAGGGACATCTAGGAGATCAACACATATCATGCGAGAATCAGATTTCAATGGAACAATATTTTCAAAGAACACAACATCCCTAGATTCCATAATAGTATTCACACCAATTTCAGAAATTTCAGAACTTACAACCATAAGTCTATATGCATTAGTATGCTCAGGATACCCTATGAAGGCACATTCAATAGTTTTGGGTCCTATCTTGGTTCTCTTAGGGGGAGGAATGGAAACCTTAGCCAAACATCCCTATACTTTAAAGTATGCATAAGAAGGTTGTCTACCTTTCCATAATTCATATGGAGTTTTTTCTGATCCTTTAAAGGGTACTCTGTTCAAGACATAGAAAGCTGAGAGGACGGACTCCCCCCAAAAGTTTGCAGGTAATCCTGAACTAATTAACATGGAATTCATCATCTCCTTAAGGGTTCGGTTCTTCCGTTCAGCCACACCATTAGATTGTGGTGAATAAGGAGGGTTACTTCGTGTATATGTCGTGTTCTATGCAAAAATCTCCTATAGGAATTACATACTCACCACCACGGTCAGACCTAACAGTTTTAATGGTAGCACTCATTTGGTTTTCAACTTCTAGTTTATACATCTTACAGGCTTCTAAGGCATCATCCTTACCTTTAAGAAAATATATGTGACAGTACCTTGTACAATCATCTATAAAAGTGACAAACCATTTCTTACCACCTCTAGTTTGAACTGATTTCATGTCAACTATGTCTGGATGAATTAATTTTAAGGGTTTAGAATTTCTTTGAACATTTTTTCTAAAAGGTTTTTTAGCATATTTTGATTCTACATATACTTCACATTTATGTTCATTATCCAAACTAAATTTGGGTATGCAGCCTATGCTAGCCAGTTTATGCATTGACTTATAATTTACATGTCCAAGTCTACCATGCCAAACATTTAATGACACACAAATATAAGCAGGAGAATCAATTTTATTCATTTCATCAGAGGTTACATTAAGTTTGTAGAGACCCTCAGTCTTATAACCCTTACCTACAATCCTTACCCTTAGTGACAACAACTTTCCCAGATTCAAAAACAAGTTTAAAACCCTTATAATCTAAAACACCACAAGAAACAAGATTTTTGTAGATGTCTGGAACATGAAGAACTTCATTCAATGTGAGGGTCTTGCCAGAAGTAAGTTTTAGCGCAACTTTGCATTTTCCTGCAACCTGTGCTGCAGATGAGTTACCCATGTAGATTTTGTCCCCTTCCCCTACCTTCTGATAGGAGGTGAACATATCTTTGTTTCCACAGACATGCTTGGTAGCACCAGAGTCTACCCACCAGTCTCTCACATTGGTTACCAAATTAACTTCAGACACCGTACCAGAAAACTCGTTCTTGTTGTTTTCATCCAAATTAGCATTGTTTTTCTTATTATTAAAGTTCCTACGTTTTCTACACTGTATTTCCATATGGCCAGGAGTTCCACAAACATAACAAGCACCTTTAATTTTACCAATGCCAGATTTGGGTTTCTGAAATATATATTTTTTGTGATGACTAGGCTTAGGGTTGCGTTTGTTGCTCTCGTCCTTTTCAGTATTTGAAGACTTGTGTTCAATTACATGAGCCTTGTTGGACATGTCCATTGCAGAAGATATGTTCTTATCTTTGGAGCACAGTAATTCTTCCACTTGAATCTTCTTACCCAAATCAACATACTGACTTCACCAGTTTCATGTCTCAATCTACGTTTGTATTCGGACCAGGAAGACGGTAATTTCTCAATCACAACAGACACTGAAAAGTTTCATCTATCACCATGCCTTCAGCAAGAATTTTATTGATAATACGCTGAAGTTCAAGGAATTGATCAATCACAGATTTGTAATTCGACATTATATATTTCAAGAACCTAGCTACCAAGAATTTCTTACTTCCAACAATTTCAGCTTGGTATTTTACCTCTAAAGCATCCCATAGATCAAAAGCAGAAAAGTTCTCTTTTACATTATAAAAATCATACAGTGCATCTTCTAAATAATTCAGGATATGATTTTTAGGCATATAAATTCTGCCTAACCCAACTTTCCAAATCCCTTTCATTTCCAGCATCATTCAAACCCTCATCAAAAGATTTCAGAACAAGTTCATCTAACATATGAAAACTCAGAAAAAACAACATCCTTGATTGTCATCTTTTGAAATCCTTCCAACTGAATTTTTCTGGTCTGTCAACATCATTTTAACCCATTGTTACAGAAGAAGTGCTATTGTGTTAAGATTGTTGTATCTGCAACAATAAGAATACTAAAATAGAAGATGTTAACGTTAATAAAATTTCTGAATTGATTTGCACACAAAGGACAGAGCCACCTGCTCAGCAAATTATCCTTAACACAATAGTGTACGGTTACTCCTCAAGAATGAGAGATGATATACCTCCACAACGGAGATGTGTCCAGGATAGAACTGCCCGTTATGATTTGTATAAGCACAATATAAATCACCCACTCAACGAACTGAACAACAAGATATGAAGGAATGAAAAATAAACAAGCAATGCGCACAACAAAACAAGAAGAGGGGAAAAGAGCTAGGGATAATAGCCTGCTCCGGGATGATTTGGAAAGGAGAACTCAACTTTAATTTATAGGCAAAGATGGGGAGTGAAATCAGTGCGGCAATTAAGAAAAATAAATCTTCTAATTAATCAAAAAATTATGTGCGAATTGATTAATTACTGGTAAGAAAACGAGAAAAATTATCTCGACATTATGACACATAAAGTTGTAAACGAAATTTT
>JAJJMC010010584.1:3003870-3034568 GCA_023531435.1 Papaver californicum
CCACACACACACACACACACACACACATACATTAAAGACAAAATTTAATTTTAAATTCTTTAAGAAAATAATTCAAAAATATTTTTTCCAAAAAGATAAGTCTTGGTTGACCCACACCCCGACAACATCCACACCCGAACCCGAGTCCGGCCCGCCCTCCCGCCCCACCGGACGGCGGACAGCGGCGGTGTGAAGCACCGCGCGTGTGTGAAATGTGTGGTTGCACCAACTAGCCCATACCTAAGTCTTCTCCCTTACACAAAAGTGTGTTAACCCCTAAGAGGCCTCCCTTAAATGCAAATTTCTAAGTAATACGGAGAAGTAACATCTTTAGTTACTCATATGTGGGTCTAAAGATTTTATTCACAAATAATAAAAATGAGCTAGTTTCCTTAGTGACCCCTTAGTCCTAAATTTCAATTAATCTAAGACCAAAAATAAAACAAATAAGACCATTTCTCCGATATATATCTGTTTGTTTTTGTAATACACTAATTCATTCATATAATCAACTTTTTTCCCTTTTCCAAATCATGAATCGCGTCAAATAGTTAGTGTGCAGTGGGCACATCATAAATTCACCATTAAAATTGAGAAAAAGGAAGAATCTTTACTGTTTCCATTTATTTGACTATATTTTTTTCAATCATATACAAACCACAGACCAAAGCAGGGGCATCTGTGAGCGCCTGCCTTAAATTTGCACCTTCAAAAATATTCATTCCATGCCCAAGTTTCAATAATAGCTCGTCCCTTGCAATTCCTCTTCTCACAAAAACCTTCCAATATCAATTAGCTCTTTTACTGTCCCCGGCTAACCCATAACCAAAGTGAGCCAATTAATCGATTAAAAACTCGAGAAACCATCGGAATCAATCGCCTTCCAATAAAATCTAAACAAGCATTAATTGGATTCTTGACATACTGATTTTGGAATCTAAACCACATCCGTTTGATAGAATTTCCTGAAGAACCCGGTGATGAAGACATAGGTTGTAAATAAGCCCAAGCTGCTTGTTTAACAAGACGATTTCTAATGGATATCTCATAACAAGGTTGAATCATTGAACCAGTTGGTGATTGAACTGCTGCTGATAGTGAATATGGCATAAGATCTTTTAATGAAGTATATTTATCATCTTGTGATGATGATATCGGTTTGAATGAAAATAACTCAAGATCAAGTGACGATGATATTTTATCTCTATTTGGATAACTTGAGTCTTGTAACTGAATAGGTATATCTAATACCATTGATGATGGAAATGAATTCCTTCTTCTTATCGATGATGAAACTGGTAGTTCTTCTGAACCCATAGTTTGACGAAGTATTGAAGGAATAACACAAGGGAGAATAAGAGAAGAATCACGTGCCTTTCTTTTTAAGGTTCAGCTATTAGCGGAGAATACAAACTGTCTGGTCTTGTATTAATCAGGATTTCTCATCTCCTCTGCTCCGCTCTTCTTCTGTGCTATCTTTCTTTGATTTCTTTCTTTTCTCTCCTTTTTTGTTTACTTCGGTCTCTAGTCTCTTGCAATTATTCGACTGCAGCGTCATCAATATGGCATTCTTTTTTTTTCTCTGTCAATTTGTGTTGCTATTATTTTATATAAGAAATTAATATTAGTATAAATAAAATATAGGATAAGGACAAATTGTTTGTGGTGATAAAATTTAAAAATCGTGGAAAATGTTATCAAATCAGAATCGAGAATTAATACTTCGGTGGGACCTACTTAGTTTTCAATTTTAGTAGACCGGTGGGGGCGGGAAGACTAGAAATAACTGAACAAGCCCTCTCCTCACCAACCAATTGATTTTGGGGTACAGTTCTTCTTTTTATTTTGGTTTATTATATACGAACAAATGAAAAGAATGATACTCCAAAACTCGTTTTTTTTATATGGGATAACCTGTCCTTCTTTTCAACAGATATTCCAAGAACTTAACCTTGAGGTTACAAAACGAATAAACATAAGCTTACCAGACTAAAACTAAAATAACGATTTTCAACAGTAACTCAATTACTCGTTTCTAGTGATTATAAGAAGCAGAATCACATGTAACAGAATTGGTAACAATCTACCCGTTAGGATATAGCATAATCGAATTTATGAGCTTGGATCGATGAAACATAATCTAACTTTTTAGAACAATTTTTTTTCAACTGATTGAAGTTTTTCTTCAGAAAACATGCCAAAGAACTTATGTAAGCTGATTCATCCCTAGTTGGTGAAATCAGAATATTTTGACAGAATTCTTGCACCTACTGGAGAAGATCCAATTCGAAAAAGAGATCATTCTATACATCAAGAACCCTTCTCAGTCTAAAAGTTTTTTTTTGTGATTTTTTTTATGAGATAGAAGAGTATATTATCCCTATAAGATCCAATTCGAAAAAGAGATCATTCTATAAAATCTCACTTTTTATGAGATAGAGGAGTATATTATCCATTTATCTCATAAAAAGTGAGATTTTTTTTAATTATTATCCCTAAATAAATGATTATTTTATTTTTCATATGTTATTTTCTAAATAAATATTTACTAATAGCTAGTGTTATTAAAATTTTTCTAAACAATATAAAGAATTTGGTAGTCATTTTTATATTCGTTGTATAGGTTTTTTATAAATATTTCTAATGATAATTCTTCGTATATTCATCTTTTAGTTTGTGAGAATGTCGATTCCAAAATTTAATAGTAAGAATATATAAGGGAAAAATATTAAAAAATACTTTTTTCCTATGGATTCGTTTTACGTGGGATGGAGGAGTATATAAATCTTTTCTTTAGAAAAATTAAGGAGTTTGTAACTTTTTTCTTCTGAGTAAGTCAGTAGAGAGAGAAGGGGGCTCTAATATGGATCTGTCTTTTGTGGCATCCACCTTTGTTTCTAAAGACTTCAGTGCATGTTTATCTATCACACATGCCGACTTGTTTTCACCAACTTACTTACGATATGGTATCCTTTATTTATTTGTTTGGGTACAAGACCGAAAACCGGACGGAAAATCGCACTTTCCTTGTTAAATTCTAGTAATAATATGTTCTCTTAAGACAGGTCTTGTATGTGGAGGGTCCATCAAGGAAGGAGTAAAACATTTCTAATTGCATGCATCTAATAATAGTTTATGAAATAATAAAAATGAATATGCAATAAATCTTCCTTCTATGATAATCTTCTGTGTGATACTTTGGAGTCCACCACACAATAATCTGATGGAATCAAGTGGTTCTTAAAAATTCCACTGTTATTAGAATTATCTTCCCTTTGCATTCAAGTGGAGCTAAACTAAGAAATTCATATCGGTCTAATCTTTCAAGTCCAACAAAGGTTGTTCTTTGTTAGTCTTATAACGTCCATAGTCGTTGGACCAAATGACGGACCAAATTTATATTTGGTCTTTGGTTCGTCAAAACCTAAGTGCAGTGGTGCGAGTATAAACATTCTTTGGTCCGGATTTGTTACTGTTCACGATCAAAAATGGTCTGAGTGGACCAAACGAAGTATAGTTGCGCGTGCATCTAGTTAACCGTCTGGTTCTAGGTATACAGCTAGGTATCCGTTTGGTGGCAGACGTGCAACTAGGATTACGCTTCAAAACACGGGTGTTAACCAAAATAACGCCTGATGAAGCGTTCACCCAACGTTGCGTCCAGCGGAGTGTTACAGTATGAGCACGCCCAGTGACAGGCGTTAACCAAAATTACGAGTATAAACACTCTTTGGTCCGGATTTTTTATTTTTCACGACCAAAAATGGTCTGAGTTCTGGACCAAGACGAAGTATAGTCGCGCGTGCATCTAGTTAACCGTCTGGTTCTAGGTGTGAAGCTAGGTATCCGTCTGGTGGCAGACGTGCAGCTAGAATTACGTTTCAAAACACGGGCGTTAACCAAAATTACATCTGATGAAGCGTTCACCCATTGTTGCGTCCAACGGAGCGTTACAGTAGGAGCACGTCCAGTGACAGGCATTAACCAAATCAACGTCCCAATCAAGCGTTTTCCTAAACCTCTGCCTAAGTGTAGGCGTCATCCTAAACCTCCGCCTTCCATGGAGATCTTGTAAGCGTGCGGCTACGTGTACGCCCTGTTTTGGGGTTTTACTATGGACGAGCGCCTATCTAGGTAGTCGTTGAGATATGTTACCGTTGATTTGTTACCGTTGTAACGTTTATATTTTGACATACCTATATATGGATGGACTACTAATCCATTTTCATTTTACTAAACCCATTATTATCTAATTTTTATTTGAGAAAAACTTAGTTCTTTTTCATATACTTTTCTTCCAAATCAGTTAGAATTATGACACCAAAACCACGAGGTCCAAATTTTACTACATTTGAAGATGTAACGATGTGTAAAATTCATTTGTCAATATCTCAAGATTGTAGTATTGGTTCCGATCAATCAGAAGAAAGATTATGGTCTCGCATATTAAATGGGATGAAAGAAATCATACCTACGATGCCACAACGCACTTGGACCTCCATTCAGAAACGATTTCAGGGAATAAGTAAAGATGTGGCACTTTTCTCTGCAAAAGAGGCGGAAGTGGAACGTGAACACCATACTGGATGGGGCCCGAAACAAAGGTAAGTACCCATTTAATTTTGACGATTACATTATTGTTTTGAATTGTATATCCTCTACTAAACTGTATTAAAAAAAACAGATTGAAGAAGTAAGGAGGCTTTTCAAGGAAGCTAATGGTGGCAAAATATTTAAGCATGAAGAGTGCTAGGCAGTTATGTTAGAAAATATAAAATATTCACGACGATCGACAGCTGTATTCGATTCATCACAAGATGAGGAAGATTCTGAAAGCGGTGAGGAAAACCGGGAAATACAGGAAGAAGATATACCTAAAACATATAACCGTCAAATAGGAAAAAAAGAGGCGAAACGACAGAAGAAAACAGAGAGAGAAAAATCGAGTGTCCAACAGGAAATAATGGAAATTATTATTAAAGAGCAACAAAACTTCAACACCAAATATGAAGAACAAACAAAAATATAGATGGCGCAGAGAGAATTCGAGTTTACAGCAAAACTAGCTGAGTCTTCGGCAAAGTTTAAAGCAAAACAAGCTAGGAAAGAAAAACTTGACGCAGAGAAAGAAGCAGACGAAGATTTTCGTATAATGATTGATGGATGTCTCCGGGTTGGATCCGGTAACAAGAGAGTACATCGAACTTAGGAAGACAGATATTTTGCAGAGAAGGAAAAGCCAACCTTAAAGGATTCTTGGAATACCTGGAACCTAAAAATTTACATTCATATTAACATTGTCATTTTCAGTTTCAACTTTTATGAACTAATAGTGTTATTTTCAGTTTATTTTTAACCGATATATTGTTATCTTAAATGTTAATGAACTTCTTTTTAAATTTCGAGTAATTAATTAATTAAGATGAATTTTTTTTTACCAAGCACTCGTTTTTTCGCCTATCTACTCTTTTCTTAAATAAAAAATATAAACAAACTACAAGCAACTCATTCAAGCTAAATTAAGAGATTCATATTCATAATAAAAGTACTAATAAGGTTCAACACCATAACCAACAAGACTTAAAAGATAAAAACATCTATGTAGATAATTCATTCAGGTGGGGCGACCAACATTCTCTTCATAAGAAAGATTTTCTATATCCTTAATCATTTGTAGAACTCCCCGCTGTTTTTCAACACTCATCAAGTCCCCAACGTCAATCGAACGGGTAAATCTCCTGACCAACAAATTTGCTCGATCCCTTATAACAGACATTTCGTTATCAATCACTGGTGATTGAACTTCCTCATTAAAGATTGTTGGATCAACAACTATACCACTTCCAGATTCAGTTGATGTTGGATTCAAGTTCCCAATTCGGCCCGATCTTGTAACTCTATTCCTATTTCTGCGTAAAGTTTACGGTTAAATAAAAATCAACATAATTAAGTTCCCATATTTCATAAACAATAATATTATTCAATTAATCATATAATTATCCACAACAAAACTAAAATTAAAAAAATACTTAATCAATTTTAACTTCAATTCAACAAATTATCATAAACCCTAGAATTATACCCAAATTCTAATAATCAATTTTAACTTCAATTCAACTAAAATTAACATAATTTTTTTATACCCAATTTACATGTAAACCCTAGAATTATACCCAATTCCAAAATTATAATTTCTAAAACCTAATTTATCTAGTTATGTTCATATGACTAATATATACAAAATTAGTAAACAAAACAATACAATGTTAACCTTTAAAATCCATTAAAATTATAGTAAAGATTAAGGTTATTACCTTCCTTTGAAGTAATCTTGATTTGAAATAGTTGGTATCAAATCAACTCAGCCTTTGCAATATTAATGAGGGGTTAAGCTTGATTTTGGAGATTTTTCACAAATTGGTGTTGTTGTGGTGGGAGAGAGGAGTTTCTCAAGATAACAAAGAGTGTTCAGGAGAAATTGCAGGAGAAAAAAGTCTGAAGAGAACATATATGTCCGCCACAGACAGGCGCTCACCCAGCCGTCCGCCTGGTGAGACGAGCGTTCGGCTAGGGAAGCGCCTGATATACCATGCGTTATGTTAAGCGTCCGCCCATCTCACCATTCCCACATACCAGCTGCATGTGTTAGACAAAATATGCGTGGTTGGCTATGATTCCGCCTCCTTAGTCGTTTGGACAAGACAGTGCCCGTCTCTGGGGCGTGCGTGTAGGGGTGCGTCTATCATCAGGCGTTCTTTTCGGTTACGCCTTCCATCAAGAGGTTATCTACTGATCCGCCCCATTCAAACGTATTCGTAGACGTACGCCCATGTGTTGAGACGTTATCTTATACAACCGCCCAACTACAGGCGCTACCTTACACAAACGCCCGATCAATTTTACTCGTTAACCCGCTACGTTTGGGGCGGAGCAAAGAGTAAAAATTTTACTCTTTGGTCTTTGGGAATGGTCTGATGACTGTGGACGCTCTTAGATGACCCTTTTTAATCATGTTCAAAATTTTCAACGGAACTTTAGACCCCGGGAAAGAATATTGCATCATTTTGCATAATACATCAACAGGGTGGAAAAGATTTATACCCCTTTTTTTTATCATAAACTCACCATTTTGATTATATATATACATCACACAACCATTAACAATCAATGGAGTTTTGATATGTTTTTTTATGATCTTCATCAAATAAGAGTGTATAAGACTTGGACAACAAGTTTTCTTCATTCTGTCTAATGATTCAAAGTAGTGTCACATTTTTTTTTGCTTAACATGCTTCCATTTGCTTGAGCAAAAAATATTGTGATGTATAGGTACAGACCAAACAACTTGACCAAATCTTCAGCATTTCTTCCAATCAGCTTTTTCAGTTTTCTTTTTTGTCCTTCATTTAAGATTGCTTCATATACTTCCACTTTCCTCAGCTGACCACTTTTCTCCATTTTTAATCAATTTATCATTGAACCAAATGTCTTTTTAGCGTTTGTTTTTATATCTTATCCTTCTCTAGGTTATGATGCTACCATCTCAATTTCAAAAATGAAAGATAACTCTTCAGTTGTGCTCTTTACTACCACTTTTCTATTTTTTTGACATGAAAAATAAAAGAATGTTCCTCACGGTGATCATGACAATATTGATTCACAATTTTCATATTGATGCTGGATTCTTCCACCAATCATCTTTCTTCTCCTGAGATTTATCAGTTCTTCTTTATAAAAAAACACTTTTAATAAATTCCAAAATGGGCTTTCGTTTTTCTTTTCTAATTGTAAATCCGTGAACCACACTTTTTCTGAATATTTTTTTATTTCTTCCTTATCCTTCTCAAATGAACATTCACAAACTCTCTGAGGCCACGTAAACTGGATATATAATGTTTTTCTTTATCTACGAAAGATGCAAAAATAAAAATAAGAACTAAAAAACACATTAGTGTACAAATATGTACACACCTACTGAAATCTAACAAAATCCAATATCCATACCCACAAAACAGGCCATTTGTCCATGATGTTGCACACTAGTGTACAAATATGTACACACATACTGAAATCCAATATCCATGCCAATAAAACAGGCCATACATCCATGATTTAGCATACTAGTGTACAAATATGTACACACGTACTGAAATCTACCAAAATCTAACATCCATACTCATAAAACAGTTCATATATCCATGACTTAGCATACTAGTGTATGAATATGTACTCAACTACTGAAAATCCAACAAAACCTAACATCCATACCCACAAAACAGGCCATACATCCATGATTTAGCATGCTAGTGTACAAATATGTACACAACTACTGAAATTCAAAAAAATCTAACATTCATGCCCACAAAACAGGCCCTACATCCATGATTTAGCATACTAGTATACAGATATATACGCAACTACTGAAATCCAACAAAATCCAACATCCATACCCACAAAACAGTTCATATATTCATGATTTAGTATGCTGGTGTACAAATATGTACACAACTACTAAAATCCAACAAAATCCAACATTCGTGCCCAAAAAACAGTTCATATATCCATGATTTAGTATACTGGTGTACAAATATATACACAACTACTGAAATCCAACAAAATCCAACATTCGTGCCCAAAAAACAGTTCATATATCCATGATTTAGTATGTTGGTGTATAAATATGTACACAACTACTGAAATCCAACAAAATCAAACACCCATGACCACAAAATAGTTCATATATCCATGATTTAGTATGATGGTGTACAATATGTACACAACTACTGAAATCCAACAAAATCCAACATACATGCCCACAAAACAGTTCATATATCCATGATTTAGCATGTTGGTGTATAAATATGTATACAACTATTGAAATCCAATAAAATCCAACATTCATACCCACAAAACAGTTCATAATCCATGATTTAGCATGATGATGTACAAATATGTACACACCTACTGAAATCTAAGCAAAATCCAACATCCATACCCATAAAACAGATTTACTTTTATTCATGCATATAACTTGTGCATCACTATGTATACATCAAGAAACATACTAATTGAAGCAAAAAATAAGATTTAATAGTTTACATCTTACCTTTCTTTACTAGATTAGTTGTTGAATCTTCTCTTTCTGGTTGTGTTGATTTTTTTGGAGATTTTCTTTTCTTTGAAATTGTTGATTTATGTTTGTGAACTATTTTAGATGATGATTTTTTATTCTTTTTTTCTTGTTGCTTCTTCTTCGCCATGTTTATTTCACTTCTACTGTTATTTTCATCAAACTTTTTTCAATTTTCTTCTTTGTTAGATGAAGATTGTTGTTGATTTCTTATCTCTTAGTTAGGTTTTGTTTTTTCTCTTCTCTAATGTTTTCCCTTTATCTCTCGAATTAAATTTGGTTTTGATATTTTCTATCCGTTAATAGTGATTTTCTCTTTCAGTTTTTTTTTTAGTTTTTTTCTAGTGAAAATATGTGTCGGTCTCTTATCAATTATCTTAGTTACATACGTTTTTTATTATTGCACACGCGTATGCAATATGATGAGCGTGTGAAGGATAGACTGGTCTTTATATCTTTTCAAATAAAAAGATGACTGATTCGTTAGTCTTTGAATCGGTCATGACTAAACTGTCTAATCTGGGGCGTTTTTGGACTAAACTGCTTTTTTCCCTCAAAACAAAGTCAGAAGAAAAGAATTATCGTTGATGCCTGAGTCATCGAGGAAAGATATTAATTTACTCGATGGCACGAGTGATCAAGGGAGAGAAAGAAAGAACATGTTGTCAATTTTGGAAAACTGACAGGCTTTAACATATTTGGGCTGGACTATACCCATTTCAATACAAGCCCACTGATTTTATGTTAACAAGTTTCACGAGAAGATTATGGGCGTGAGCTCTTTATGTGTTTTGATGAGTTTCAGGAAACCTATTTCTACCGGAATTCGAGCACGGGTACTTCTACAACTTGAATACCTATATAAAAGACACTTCTAATATTTTTAATATGTATACATATTTAGACCTAGGTTTTACATAAACAAGGAGAGAAGAGAGATTAATTCTATATTCTAGGATTTACCCCTTTAGGGGGAAACCATGACATTTCTTCTTCTTTCTTGTATCATGAGTAGCTAGTTTTTATTGATTACGGATGAATTTAATGTTCTAAGCTGAAGTTTTATTAGTTATACAATTCTATTTGGAGTTTTTATCATTGTCGTTTGTTTTCACTACATCTAAGGTTTATGATTGATTCTATATGGTTTGGGTGCACAACTAAATTATTATATTGATCAATCTAGTGCTAGTAAAGAGTTGAACGACTCGTAATTTTCGAGCATCTTCTACGCAAGTAGAAAACGTGAGACCTTGCAGAGGGATTCTATGGATCAGTCGTGTATGAAGACAACACTAGTAAGTAAACATAGGGTACTAAGTTTAACTGTTGATATTAAACCTAAATTCACAAACCCTAAACCGTTCGACCGAGCTACACCTTGAGAGCGTACTTTTTCGCGGCTCAGACGAATAGAATCTGGTTGGTGATGAATGATTCTAATGAAAGATAGATAAGTATAATACTTGAGTTAACGTTTGGTAACGGCGAATGACTCCCTAATCACATTTTCTTCTTATTATTATTCTTTTTTATTATTTTAAAAAATCAATCCCCCTTAGCATTTCTTTTTATTATAGTTTTGCTAATCAAAATAACATCATAATTACATAGCTATCTGTAGGAACGATCCTTACTACCGCTAAGTTAATTAGTGAAAAAATTCTTGAATTAATTTGTTATACTTACAACACGCATCGTTGTTACTTGTTTAAAACTTGATAAAAAAAAAAAGGAAGAAGAATATGGTGGTAGTTGCGTTTTTAGGCTAGGGTGGTGTCGTATGAGGAAGAAGAAGGAAGCAAAAATTCATTTGTTGAGAAGAAACTTAAAAAAGATTGGGAAGTAATATTAGGGTTAGACATTTATAATATACTAAGATCTAACGGCCCATATTAACCGGTTTAAACGATGGTTTTTGTTCGGTTTTAGGGGTCAACCAAAACCGATCCAAATAAGATGGCTATTTATAATCTAAAACCATTCATTATCGTTGGATAATTGGTTCGGTTCTGTCCAGTCCGGTTAATCAGTTTTTCCTTTACCATGTCAACCCTAGTCGTTAAAGTACATGTCGCATTCGACCTATTTACATCGCTAGTTTTTCATAATGTACATTCTTTCTATTAATTCCAACTTTTCTTCAGATGCGGTAGAATGACTCGTCACATGGAGGATCCGCCACATGGAACATATGTTCATTGAAGTATTATATTAAAGATGTGGGCTATGAGGCGAAAGACATACCGGGGCAATTTGAGTATAAAGCTCTTAAGCGACAGATTGAAGTTCGCAAACAAGACAAGGTTAAAAAAAAAAAAAACAAATCCGTACCCGCATCCAATCCTCTCATCCGTTCATCCACGGATGTTAAATCCGTCGGAAAATAGACCAGATGTAGGAAGGAATTTCAAATATGTAATATTAATACATTGGACACGGATGGTACCAAATCCGCATCTATCCATCTGTTATTCGCTCCTAACAAAAATATTTTCTTTCTCTTTTACTCACTGAACTCCTTTACTAATTAATGGAGCTCCAAGAACACTGTATTAAAATCCACAATAAACTTCAACACTAATTACCCTATAGGCGTATGCCAAGCCGAACCACCTTAAATTATTTGTATCATATACACTCATGCTCTTACTTCATTTTACTTTCTTTTATATTACTTTGTTTACAATTATTGCTATTTTTTTTGTGAATTAGAACATCTCATTAAAAAAGAAGGTTACATTGAATTGTTCAGTCTGTTGGTTGTTTTTATTCCGGCACTAGGGCATAGAATATGATACTCCTCCAATAGAAAATGTTCTTCGCTAGTAGACTATAAATGAGCATAATTAAAAGGGGATGGAACTATGTTAATCCTATCAGCATTTAGTAAATTCAAGATAAAATCTGGCATAATTTTCCAAACTTGCTTTTGATAGCCTTGTTCTCTTGCATCCTTTGCTAGCTTATCTGCCACCATATTTCCATATCTTTGTACAAAAAATAAACCCAAAAAATTGTTGCATGACTGTAATATTTTCAGAGCTTCCCTAATGATTGCCTGGTTTTTCCAATTCACTGCATTCCCTTTTCCAGTTGCAAAATCAATTATACGCTGACAATCTCCTTCCACCAAAAAGTCTGTAAGATCCCTACTCATTTCCCAAGTAGCAGCTTCAAGCAAAACTAATGCTTCTACTTCTTCTGGGCTGGCTGTAAAGATGGTCCCAGCTCCAGCTGTGATAGTTGTACATGCATGTGTTCTAACAATTAAACCATATACTGCATATGAGTTAGCATTCTTCCATGAAGCATCTATGTTAATTTTTATCTGGTTCAGGTATGGTGCCTTCCATTTCTTTGTGTCTGGTATAACTCTTGTAGTTAAATTATCTTTACCTAGTAAGTTAGAACTTATAGAACTAGGGAGTGACCATAAATTTATGTGTCTTTGAATAGCTAGTGATGTCTGCAAGCTATATTTGGAAATGTTTTGGAAAATTCTTAGACATATTTCTTTCCAAATCATCTAGCATTTGTTTGCTACAGTTTCAATCAAAGGTTCATTACCTGAACCTGCTATCCATTTAGAGTAAAATTCCATCAAAGGAGAATCATACATAAGATCAAAATGCATACCAGCTAAAGGAGGGAGCATCCAAACAGATCTAGCGTAAGAGCACTCATAAAAAAAGTGTTTTTAGGATTCAGTATGGTGATTTCGAAAAATACAATGTTTTTTATTAACATTTGAGAGCAATTCAAGTATTTTCGTAACTGGTAGCACATTGTGGATACATTTCCATACAAAGATTTTATTCTTTAAGAGATCTTCATTTTCCAAAAAGATTTCTTGAAAGTAGCAGATGAGTTTAAGGAAGTCAGATCAACAGGGTTATGCATCTTTTCATATAGGGATGTAATAGTAAAAACTCTATTATTAGTTAGAAGCCATCTTAGTGTATCATGGTTTAAAGTAGTATCAATATTCTGGTGAACTGTGATTCATAAAATCCTATCAGCAATGCCAGTGTCAAAGTTATTTCTAACTTTATCCATATTTCACTTCTTTGTGTCTGAGTCAATTGACTCAAATACAAGTGTTAATGTGTTGTGTTTTGAACCTAAATAATACAGAAGATTACAATCCATACCAGGGATCTATATATCTTCCCAGATATTTATCATTTCACCATTCCCCACTTCCCAGCAGCTATACTTCTTGCTTAAAACTATTCATTGGAGTATGCATTTTCATATCCAAAAAGCATTGTAGTGTTTCTTGGCGTGGAATAAGTTAGAATTTCTGAAATACTTGGAGTTTAAAAGAGAAGACCATAGGGACTTAGGTTGGTTTTCTAGTCTCTAAGCAATCTTGGCTATCATGGCTTTATTCATTTTTTCTGAATCTTTAAAACCTAGACCTCCCAATAGGTTTACAGAGAAAAGTCCAAGTTTTTATATAAAAATATTATCCATTTTTATTTTTACCCCACCAGAAATACTTTTGGTCTACATTGATTCTACTATTTATTTTCTTTGGGAAGACAAAACATCCCATCTGGTATATAGGCAAAGAAGCCAGCATAGATTTGTTTAGAACAAATCTACTTGCCTTAGCTAGGACCTTACTTTGCAATCCTTGGATTTTGACTTCCATATTTTTTATTATATTATCAAAACGTTTTAGTTTTGATCTGTCCATAAAAAGGGGTGCTCCTAAATAAGAATCATGTAAATTGATCTTCTTTATTTTGAGCAACCTTATCATTATTCTTCGAAGCTTATGGTAGATTTTTTTAACTAAAAAACAAACCACATTTATTGAAGTTTATCAGTTGCCCAGAGGAAGCACTGAAATTTTCAATGATGTTTAGTATGTTCTTACAACTAACTAAGTTAGTATTGGTAAATAGCATACAATCATCTACAAAAAATAAGTGAGAAACAGCAGGACTATGTCTAGAAATTTTAATCCCATGAATGTGTTTTGATTTTTCTTAGTTAATGACGCGCTAGCTAAGGACAAGATGAGGCCTTAGCTAGTGCGTCACTACCTTAGCACCTTAATCTTAGCACCAGATATGCTAACCCTAACCCTAGTGCCAAAAGGCGCTAACTCCTCTCGGCCAAGTACCTAGATAATGTTCCCTAGCCAACGGGTCTTGGATCTCCAGCACGCTCTTGGATCTCCAGTGCGTCTCTAGTATTTTCCTAGCCAAGCCTAGCGCGTCCCTGCCAAGGCCGATGCATCCCTAGACAATCCTAGCGCGTCACGGCCAAGGCCGATACGTCCCTAGACAAGCCTAGCGCATCACAAAGCCTATGCGTCCCTGCCATGCTACATCCCTAGTTCCTAGCGCGTCCCAGCATCCTAGTACGACTCTAGCCATGCATGATGCGTCCCTAAGTAACAATCATAGCTAATGCGCCCTTGGCTTAGCCCGACCATATTTAGAGACTTAGCCATAAGCGCATTGACTCTAATGCAAACTATACTATCTAATTGAAGTGCTAACTTCAAACCTCCTTGACACTAGCTTCTTAGCCCTAGTACAATTAACATTCACTAAAAGTCATGCATATTGATCTTACTTCTGAGACGTTAGCACATTATCCCTTTATAACTAAAAGATCTAGCATATCATTATTTGCGCTAAGTAGCTAGTACTAGATTTCCTAGCTACTTCCCTCAGAAGTATGCCCTTCTTCTCGATTATGGTCCAATATCAAATTTTATATGAATTCTAATAGGTCTCCTTGCTTAAGAAGCTCTCTACAACATTGGGCCTCAAATGCCTCTCAAACTTATGCTAAGTTACTTCTGAGCTAATAATTAATCATTAAATGTGTCATGCTACTCTCAACTAAGTACATGACCACTGAACTTCCCAGACTCGACAGTAATCAGTCTGATTATCAATCCAGTGAGTCGCACAACTTACCTCACTGACTTAGTAAGTCATTTGACTTGACTTTACTTAATCAAAAAAATAGTGGCTTATGAATCCCCTATTTCCATGAGATATCAAATACAACACATGAGGGTATTCTCACTGGGGTATTGGTCTGAAGGTCTACGGAAATTGTGGGTGGTGGCACCACCTCCACGAACAAGAAGGTAACAAGTAGTGGGCGGTTACAGAGCAGTTGAGAGGATGATAGTAGTGGTCTGACATGTCTTCCTTACTTTCCGGACACCACCCCACTGCAATCTCCACAATCATCAATTATCCACCTCTCCCTAACTTCCATGACTTACGATAAATCAGTATGTCTCCTTCGAGCTATAAATAGATAGTTCTCATATATTTAAAACAGGACAATCAGTTAGGAGAAACAAAACATACAAAATTAGTGATTCATCTCAGAGAATCCTTTCTTCTTCACACACTACTTATCATATTGATATTTCTCAACCTTCTTTGCTTCCTTTCCCTAAGACCTACCCTAATCATTTCCATCTTTGTAATCGAAGCAGGACGTGAACGGTCATTTCTTGGTTTAGGCTCGTCCTGTTCGAGCTTGATCTTTAGAACCTATTTGAAAGTACGATTTTACCGTATATTTTTTTTCACCCTAATCAAATTGGTGACCACAGGGGGAGATCAACCTCTCAGTTACAAAAGCCAATTTTCAGTTATTCATGATGGTGGATTTTAGGTATGGAGCAGTTACAACTCTTATAGTTGGTTCAGGTAGTAATGGTGGTGGTTATTCTGAAAATACCCATATTATTGTTGATCCTCCTCGTACTAATACTACCACTCCGCCTCTTATCGGTGATGAGACTGTTGAAGACACCAAGAATATTCAAACTCCGTTAAACATAGTTGATTTGATAAAGAGACAAGAAGTCCTTGCCAGAACTCAGGTGGACAGGGCCACTACTCAGAAGGAGGTACTTGCTTGTCTCAAGACCCTGACAGAGCAACTCTCCCCAAAACAACATCATCATCTAACCGAGAAGAACATGACCAATTTTGCAGCATCCGCTGATGCTGAAACGTCTAGGGCTCAGAAAGACAAAAGAATCCATATCATTCCTGATCGTCAACCGCAAAAGTACCAGCAATCTAATTTTCTCACCCATGAATATCTGGAGAGGCTCTTATGAAACCATGGAAAGGAAGACTCGTCCTTGGTCCATCAAAACCAACCTCCCTACCCGCCCAAAATTCAAAGGATTCCACTGTCGGGAGGTTACTCATCTCTAACTTTCTCATTGTATGACGGAAATGGAAATGTTCGTGAGCACATCTCTCGATTTCTCGAATCACTCAGGGGACATGAATACAACCATGTACTACGTCTCAAAGAATTTTCAATGTCCCTCACTGAAAGGGCCTACACTTGGTATAACAATATTGCTCCCAACAACATCTCTGGTTGGGAATACATGGTTAAAGTCTTTTACAAGAAGTAATTCTTCGTCTCCGAGCAGATCACCCTGTCAGAACTGGGAAAAATGTTCTAAAGAAATAATGAGCACCCCAATGAATATGTGAAAAGATTCAGAACTCAAGCACTGTATTATCACGATCCGAATGTGACAGAACATCAACTAGTGGAGCTCTGCATTAATGGTATGATCCATGTTTATCGTGCTTTTCTAGAAAATTTACATTTTAAGACTTTCTCTGAGTTACACGAAACCGCAAAGCGATCCACCATGACCGTTCTTTCCCTCCTGGAGAGAACAAGACCAACAAGGGAAGAAAACCGTAGAGATACACATGGAAATCGACGACTGGTCAACAAACAGTACAACATTCAACCATCAATTGGTGTTGTCAGTAACGAGGGACCCAAGAGAAAAGCTCCATTTCAATCAGAGTCACAGACAAAACATCCTCATTCCCTTCTGACCTCAACACCAGTACCAACTTGAAGATCGACTCCTTCTCAGAATACAGTCAAAGCTTCGCAACAACAGTTATAGACACAACAGTAACAAGATGTTAAACCAAACATAATGTTCCTGGACTTTCTATTTCCAATGGAAGAGGTACTTGAACTACTCGAAGCATGGATAGAAGATGGTACTCTCCAGTACCTCCTGTGTGACGGTTTCCCAAAGCTCAGCAGATGACGGATCCTAAATACTGTTATTATCATCGATATGTCAACCTAGCGAGTGCAACAACCTGAAGCGTATCTTTAAAGAAAGGGTAGAATCAAGAGAATTACAATTAGAATCTAAAGGAGTCCAGGAAAATCCCCTTCCTGTATGAAACTTCACTCTCTCTGAGAAGTCAACCTATCAGATGGTTCAATCCTTGATGGAACGCATGTGCGAGCTTCTCTATCTCTCGAAAGGACAACGTGAAGATGTCTTCGCTGCCCTGAATGATGTCGTGGCTGGCAAACACTTACTCTTTACGGAGAATGCCCACACTCAAGTCGAGCCTCCCTTGAAGAACATGGTCGAAACGAATGATAAAGAATGCGATTGGTGACTCCTCACAAAACTTGAAGGTCTAACTCGAACTCTAAAACTCGACCAAGTAAGTCCCACTTCTCAAGCTCCTTTGTAATCAATGATCTCATGTCCTATCAGAAACTGGAAGCTATGTTTAAATGACAATTATGTCACGGCTAGAAGATGTGATAGGAAGCCGATTCATTTAAATATTTTATTAAATGGTTAAAAATTGTTTTAGCTAAGAATGAGAAAATTCGTGACTCATTTGCGAGTCAAGTCGCCTGTAACGATCATAAGAAATGCAAGCAACAATCCTTAGCCTCCCAAAGAGAAGACCTCGCAGACGAGATAATAAAGTCTGGGCTTTGATAGACACATTTTTGTGTCTAAATTGTGCTCGATTATCTATTCTGATAGTGTTCGATTTTGTACTATTTATGGTTTTTTATGTCTTTGTAGCTATTTTTGTGAAATCAATAATTGTGGAAAAATCGGCTCAAAAAGTTGTTAAAGGCACCCGGTAAAATTGATAAAGGCACCCACCAGTTGGATTGGGGGCACCCTTCTTCATTGTTTAAAAACCGAAAATGGCGGGAAAGTTATTACACGTGAAAAAAAAGTTTCTGAATTTGGTATGAATCGAGTTTTAAGGGATTTTGGGTAATTTGAGTTACCCAACTGAAGAAACCACCAGGATATGATCAACACGTGTTAACCAGAGTGATTCACGCCGGAAAAATTGCTGCAAATTCATCTCACAGTCGAAAAAAGGAATTGGAGTTTGTTTAGGATTTACAAGTTATTTGAGTTGGATTTGGATGAAGATTGGAGTCCTTATCGATTAAGGATGATGTATTAGGGTTCCCCAAACCTATAAATAGCAAGAGGATTGAAAAAAAATCAAGCCGCAGATGTGCGAAAAATTCCAGGAAAAATATTATTCTGCGGGTGAAGAAGAAGGCTAAGAACATAAGGCTCCAGGGAACAGTCGTAGTTTCTGTTGCATATTCCTTTAAATTTCTATAGTGGACAGAGTCCGTTCTTTATTATTGTTCTCTTCAGTCACACCGAGAACACCTTATGTAACGTTTATAAATGTATCAAATTCTCTGTGTTACTTTTATTTCTTCATTGTAAACACTTTTTGAGCTATGAAAAACTATTTTGAGAGTGTTTCCAACATGACAAGCTAATCACCATCACTTTTAGAAGGCAACTGGTTACAATTTTAGCGAATCTCTCTGAGCGATCCGAATTAAATCAAGTTGAAGAGAAACAGGAGAAGCTCAATGGAGCTTTGATACCTGTCTCTTTGGCAACGCTTCCCTGGGTTACAGGGCGGCTCTAATCAACTTTAATCTAATCTTCCTGCTTTTTGAGTTAAGCTAATAAGGAAACCAATACAGTCCTTCCAACCGATTTTCCTATAAGCTCGTTACCTTATCGGTCTCTTTCTAGTCAATATTTTAAGCTTAGGTTCGTGTAGGTTTCGTTTTCCTAAGGCGGGCAAGAAGGAGACGGTGATGAAATCCGAAACCTTATCTTGTATGGCCAGGCCTTGCCCTTTACTATGCAGAAATTAAGTTCCGTATTCAATCCTCAGCATATATGCATACAAAGGCGTCCAGAAAACCCACTGACAGGAGATTCGTGGGTTGATCGAAATTTACCTCCCGTTCTAGACGGGCGACGAACCGTTGAAGTCGACTCGGGCCACTAATATCCTTTTTAATAGTGTGCGAACCCGAGGGGCCGAGACAATATCGTAATTGTCGTCCGTCCCTGCACACAGTTTGATATTCAAAATTACCCTTCCGTAGGGTTTAAAAATGTCCAAAAGTGTCCAAAAATAAAATAAAAATTACAGAATTAATAAAAACCCTAATACAATTTTCTAAACTAATTAAAACTAATTAAAACTAATTAAAATAAACTAAAAATCTAAATTTAAAAAAAATAAAATCTTCGATCTCCTTTTTTCGTTCTTTAAGCTTTTCCCTTTTTTAATTCCAAGTCTTTAGATTTAACTCCAAAACTTGGGCGTAATCTCTTTTCGATCCAAAATCGAACCTGTAGTAAAAAGGAAAAATACCAAACAAACGTAAAATAGAACAAAGTAAAAAAAAAAAAAAAACCTAAAAATAAATCTAAAACCCTAAACCTAAAAACAAGTCCCCGGCAGCGGCGCCAAAAATTGATGTGATTTTATATAGTGGTAAATAAAGGTTCGATTCTCGAACTTGTGAAGGTAATGATTTTAGAAAATATTGGACTTAACCTAAACTAATAAAAATCAGGAAAATACACTAGAGATGATTTTTAGAAAATATGGAAAATACCAGGAGTCAGGAATCAGGTAATTCTAACAATCTATGTGATTAATCATGTAATTCTTTTTAACAATTTAATTCAAGTTTGCCAAAAATATGTTTCCTAAAAGAATAATTATAAATCCTAAGCATGAGACATCAAGAGTAATTAACTAAGCATGACCCATCAAAAGAGAACACAACTATTTAATAAAAACATTTTTTTCTAATTTAAATCCATGCAAATAATAATAAAAAAATTATAAATAATTATTAGAAAATAATTAAATCACATAAAATTGAGAAAAATACCTTATCCATCATCCCAGTAAATAAACTTACCCCATGGTGAAGAAAACTTGCTCAAAAGTTGATTTCATTGCTCAAAATATTGATTACAAGGTTAAAGAATAGTGCAACAGCTGAACAGATACGTATATAAGTGTCACAGAACAGGGTTCAGCTGTTACAAAGAGCTTTAAGCAACAGAACCTTCAAAACTTAACGCAACAGGAGCAGAGCTGCAACAGTGGAACAGCAACACTTATAAATGTTACTGAGTCGTCTTCTTCGGTGATGGTGGATTAAAAACACGCCGGCCGGAGCACCAGCAGGTCACCGGCGGCACCGGAACTTCACCGGATTTTCTCTGAATTGCTCCCTAGGCTTCTGTATATGTTTTTCTTCGATTCTTTTGGTATTTATAGACTTCACAAACCCTAGAGAGAGTTCTAAACCTAATAGAACTCTCTCGAATCACTCCAATTCTTCAATCCCAATCCAAACAGGAACCGAGTCCTGATTCCGGCCAGAAATGGGTTTCTCGAGCTGATTTCACGGGATTTCTTAATGTCTTTCGATTTCTTCCAACTCTAATTGCAATGGGTCATCTTCAATTGCCGAAAACAACCCAAAAATCGCAACCAAATCCATTCCTGTTTGAAACAGGACTTTTCCGATGAGTTGGATCGGCCGATCCTGGGTTAACTCGCTGGCTCGCTGGGTTGACCCGCTGGCTTGCTGGGTTGACCCGCTGGCTTGCTGGGTTGACCCGATCCAGCTCAGCCCGATCCAAGGGTGCCCCAATCCAAAGTGTGGGTGCCTTGATCCATTTTCCCGGGTGCTTTGAACACTTTTTGAGCCAATTTTTCCACAAATCTTTATTCTTCTAATGTACCTACAAAAGCATAAAAACACGTAATAGACACACAATCGAATACTAACTCACTAGAAATTAAGGTGCAATTTAGACACTAAAATGTGTCTATCACTTATTTTATTTATTTTTTGTAATTCTTTTACTATTATTTGCTTTGAATTAAAATTGGAAAAAATGGTTTTTATCAATTAGTTGTGTTTTCTTTTGATGAGTCATGCTGAGATTAGAGCTTTTGATATCTCATGCTTTCGATTTACAACTATTATTTTGAAAACCTAACTTTGGCAATATTTTGAATAAACTGAATATATGAGTTGCAAGATTTTTATCACTTGAAAAATTGGCGAATGGTGGAATCCTTAGTCTCATTCCTTCCCATAATTTGAAATCAAATTTATTTTAACTTGTTTTATTTTTAGTTATTAAAAATTAGGTTTAAAAATCGAATCTTTAAAAGTCTGAGTATCAAACCTTTTACCACTATTTAAAAACTACATCAATTTTTGGCGGCGTCGACGCGGACTTGTCTTTAGGTTTAGAGTTTTATATTTATTTTTAGGTTTTTATTTTTATTTGTAGTATTATTTTTACTTTGTTTTATTTTACATTTCTTTGGGTATTTCTATTTTTGCTGCAGGTTTTGAATTTTGGATTAAAAGGAAATAGAGTCAAAGACTTTGGTGATTAAAGACTTGGAGTTAAAGTTAAATCTTAAAGAACGGAAAAGAAGACAAAGAATTTTATTTTTAATTAGATTTTATTTTTGTAGATTTTATTTGTTTAGAAAATTATATTAGGAAATTTTTGTTATTTCTGTAATTTTTCTTTTATTTTTGGACACTTTTTGGACTTTATTTTGGGACTTTAGACATTTTTATTATTTTTAAGCCATGCGGAAGGGTAATTTAAATATAAACTGCAACAGGGAAGGACGACAATTACGATATTGTCTCGGCCCCTCGGGTTCGTACACTGACACAGGAGTCGGTGGCCCGAGTCGACTACAACTGATTAATCCCTCGTCTGGTACGGGAGGTAAGACTCGATCAACCCACGAATCCCCCGCAAGTGGGTTTACTATATTCCTTCATATGCATATATGTTGAGGAACTGAATACGAAATTATTTTCTAGTAAAGGGGAAGAACTGGCCATACAAGATAAGGACTCAGATTTCATCACCGTTTCCTTCTTGCCCGCTTTAGGAACACGTTACCAAATGCGAACCTAAGCTTAAAATTTTGAATAGAAAGAGACTGATAGGGTAACGAGCTTATAGGAAACTCATTCAAAAGGAATGTATTGGTTACTTTGTTAGCCTAACTCGAAGTTCAGGAAGATTATTTTAAGTTTATTAGAGACGCCTTGTAACCCAGGGAAAAGTTGCCAAAGAGAAAGGGTTATCAAAGCTCCTTAGAGTTTATCCTGTTTCTGTTCGACTTAATCTAATTCGGATCTTTCTAAGAGGTTTGCTAAAACTGTAACTAGTTGCCTTTTGAAAGAATAGAAGTTGGTCTAGAAAAAATCTAAGCGGAACCATCATGCTTTTTGTTTGCTAGATTCGATAAGTTTGATTTGGTTGAGTCAGCCTTGCTTGTGATTGTTTAGAATTCCCTTCCAATTAGGATTTATATTTTCTAGTTTTTGTTAGTGTATGCCAAGACCGCTCGAAGTCATCATGAGCGAGCTTAGAAAAGAGACACTCTATGTCGTTTGATTAGTGACAACCCTAGCATTTCTGTCCCTGGAAACGAGGGCCTCGAAGACTCTTCTTTTGAGGGCCATGTTTTTGGGAATTTCAATTTTGAAAACTTGACACTGTGTAAAGAAGTTATTTCTAGTCCTTTGATAGTGCCAGCAATGGCAACTTTAAAAGCTTTGTTGAACTCGACTAGGAATTCTCGTCCATCATGTATCAAGTTAGCTGAAAATGAAGCAAACTATGATTTGAAACATGGGACCATACAGATGCTCCCAATCTTCTTAGGGAAAGAAAATGAAAACCCCTATTTCCATGTTAGGTATTTTGAGGAAATATGTAGTACATCAGGATTAAGGACCTAGATGATGAATCATTGAAACTTAGACTGGTTCCTTTTTCACTAAGAGACAAAGCCAAATCTTGGCTATATAGTTTGACTTCCGAGTCAATTGAAACCTATGAACAACTTACATCTGTCTTTTTACAAAAAAAAATCCTTAGGTACAAAACATCATTTATTAGGCAGCAGATTTCCATATTTTCTCCACAAGAGGGAATCTTTATATAGGTATTTGAAAAGGTTCAATGAATTACTATCACAATGTCCTCATCATGGTTTAGAAAAAATAAGGCTAGTTCGGATCCTCTACGAGGTTTTAGATTATTCGACAACAACCAAGGTTGAGTCTTTATGCACAGGTGGGTTTGAAAATCAAACTATCGATGGTGCGATGATATTTTTGAATGAAATCGCCGAAAAAACCCAGCAGTGGGGATCCCCGGGAAAAAATTCTTCTATGTAGAGGAAATGTTAATATGGTAGAAGGATCTTTTGAAACAGATGTTAAAATAGCATCTATATCGAAAAAGTTAGAAGCTTTAGAACTGAGTCAATCTAGTTGTGGAATTGAGCCCAAATCATTTTGGAAAGGACAGACTGTTGAAGAGCAAGCCCATGCTCTTTATAATAAAACTAGATTTGATAATTATCAGAAGTTTGACCCTTATTCAGAAACATATTACCCTAGTTGGAGAAACCATCCTAACTTTCTTGGTCTAAGGGCCAGAATCAAGGTCTTAGGGAACCTATAACCCTAAGGTTCCCCCAGGTTTCTGTTATACTAATAATCCTTCAGGACCAGCACAATTTTAAAACCAGCTAGATAAGAAGATCATGAGTTTAGAAGAGTCTCTCACCTTTTTATCTCTTAACACTGCCAAGTTTCAGCAATTGATTGAACAAAATTTAGAAGACAATAAAAAGATGATCTAGGCTAACTCTCGGGCAATTAATGATTTACGAACCCAGGTTGGTCAAATCGATGAGTCTTTGAGAGAAAGAGAAAAAGGTAGGTTTCCTAGTCAGACCCAACTCAATCCTAGAGGAGTTCATGAAGTATCTTCTGGTGAGAATTCATCAAATAATGTGAATGCAATTAGAACCCTTAGGAATGGTAAAGTGGTATACAACAAGGTAACTATGTCTGATGGTGAACATACTGTAGTTCACCCTTTTGAGACAGTAGTTGTTGAAACTGATGAAGTCTCTAAAGAACCCAATGTAGTCCCTCATAAGCCAGATTTTGTGCCCAGAGCCCTGTTCCCACAACTGTTAGCACCAACAAAGAAGGAACCAAACTTTAACGACATATTTGAGGTTTTTAAGCAAGTCATGATCAACCTTCCATTATTAGATGCAATTAGGCAGATTCCTGCTTATGCCAAGTTCCTTAAGGATATGTGTACACGAAAGAGAAAGCTTAGTGTACCAAAGAAAGCCTTTTTAGCTAGTCATGTGAGTTCAATTATCCAGAACAATACAACTCCTAAGTACAAAGACCCAGGTTCCCCAACCATTTCTTGCATAATAGGTAACTACTGTGTCGACAAAGCGTTACTTGACTTAGGAGCCAGTGTGAACTTACTACCGTACCATGTGTACCTCCATCTAGGACTTGGTGATTTGAAACCTAATCAAGTAAGACTACAATTAGCTGATAAGTCTGTGAAAATTCCTCGTGGTGTCATAGAGGATGCTCTTATTGAGGTCGATAAGTTTATTTATTCATTATATTTTGTTGTCCTTGATACCCAACTTTTCCCTGACCCAGAAAATCAGACACCTGTGATATTCGGTCGCCCGTTTTTAACTACGTCTAATGCGATCATTAAGTGTCGAAATGGTATTATCAACTTATCTTTTGGTAAAATGACTATTGAGTTGAATATTTTCAATATTAGTAACCAACAACCTAAGTTAGATGGCACGTGCATTGAAGAGGTGAACATGATAGGAACATTAGTTCAGGAGTCATTACCAAATACTCTGTTAGAAGATTCATTAGAGAAATGCCTAGCCCACTTTGGGTTTGATCTTCATGATGATAGTGTGATTAATGAAATGAATGCTTTGTTAGATTCATTCCCTTTGATAGACACTAGTAATGGATGGAAAGCTAAGTTCGAACCACCACCAGTTTCTAAGTCTACCCTAATTCCTTCTTTAGAAGAGCCTCCTAAGTTGGACCTTAAACAACTACCAGATACCCTGAAGTATGTGTTTTTAGGCCCATTTGAGACTTTTCTTATAATTGTAGCATCCGACTATGATAGTAACCAGGAAAGTAGGCTAGTGACCGTGCTTAAAGACAATAAAGAAGTTTTAGGGTGGACCATAACTGACATTAAGTGTATAAGTCCTACTATTTGTATACATCGGATTCATTTAGAGGATGATACCATACCGTCTAGGGAGATGCAACGTCGACTTAACCCTAACATGAAAGAAGTAGTTCGAACTGAGGTGCTTAAGTTGTTAGATGCGGGTATTATCTACCCTATTTCAGACAGAAGTGGGTCAACCCCGTTCAGTTTATTCCCAAGAAATCAGGTATCACTGTAGTCCAGAATTATAACAATGAGTTAATCCCAACCCGAGTGACCACGGGGTGGCGTGTTTGTATTGACTATAGAAAATTAAACAAGGTCACAAGGAATGACCACTTTCCCCTTCCTTTCATCGACCAAATGCTTGAGAGATTAGCTGGACATAGACATTATTGCTTGCTAGATGGCTTTGGTACCTTTACATACATGCCTTTCGGGTTGTGTAATGAACCCCCTACTTTTCAGCGTTGTATGATGAGCATATTTTATAACATGGTATAACGGTTTTTAGAGGTTTTTATGGATTATTTTTAAGTATTTGGGTCATCTTTTGATGAGTGCTTGCATCATTTGACATTAGTGTTGACTAGGTGTAAGGAAAAGAATTTAGTGCTTAATTGGGGAAAATGTCATTTCATGGTTCGATCAGGGATTTTTTTAGGGAATATCGTATCTTCTAAGGGTATAGAGGTAGAGGATTTGACTAGAGATACCATTTGTTTTAGACGATGTAAAATTTTCTTCTTTTGAAGCCGATAATGGTTTAGAGGAACGGGTTTATCATGAGAATATTGTTTTAGAGTCCAGCGATTTAGAAACAATAGTCTTAGGTAACAAAGATAGACTCGTATAGATTTTAAATATGAGTGAGGATGCACTACTGGATTATAACCTAGAAGAAGCAATTGACCATTGTCGGGAATCTGACGATCTAGAAATTAGGGAAATTATAATTAGTCTATCTAGGGACATTGAAAACTCTAAGTTTGGGGGTGACTATCATTCTCCATGTGTTTTACCTTTGACTTTTAGAAAGGTCCCTAACTTGGGACTTGATATATGCACCTCTACCATTTTACAAGATCATCTTCAAACTAAATTTCTTGAGCCTGGTGATGTCCAGATAGAAGTTTAGTTGTTAGAAACCCATCCTCTGGTCAATTTGGTTTACCTAGGCGATAATACCAAGATTGACTTTGTTTTCCCACCAAAATATTTTCTTCCATATGTGGGAACGTTAGAATTTCGAATGTGCCAGTTATTAATTTTTGAGACTAAGCCTAATTACTTTAGGGAATTAGAATTGACACATTTGTTTAAGAATGACCACCTTCATAGTAGTCAATTGTGTGAGTAAAATCTGATTGACTTTGAGGATCCACAATTATTCAGGTTATTATTATGTGCTTCTAAGTTCTTAGTTGAGTTATTCCAGACTCTACAACCTGATTCTTTTGACCCTACCTACGAGTAAATCCATCTCATGAAAATATTTTATCTAGACCCTTTTATAGAGCCTGAACCTGAACCTCAGCTAGATGTAGTTGTCTTAAACAGAAAACTAGATAAGGGTGTGTTAGGTTTGTTCATTTTATGGGCCTTCTGCAGTTTCCTTCTATTTTTGATAGCATTATTTGATTCAGATAACCCACAGTTGTTCTGACTATTGTTATATGATTTTATTAGGTGACTAATTCTTTCTAAGTCTGGTTGAAGACTTTAAACTTAGCACTTCATGGGAGGTAACCCATGCTCATGCGACACGATGATATCTTTCCTTAACTCCTTCGATTAGTAACAGTTTGTCCTTGTTCATGTTTTTAATCATTTATCTTTAGAAACATTGGGGACACTGTTTAATTTAAGTTTGGGGGTAAGTGAGAAACTTTTAATGAAACATGAAACTCCAAAGTCTAGAAACTTGTGAACAATTCAGAATGACACTAACCATTCTAGGTAGATGGAAACTTAGCCCTTTTTCTATAGGAATTGGTGTGCCCATCTAAATGGTCTATTCATAAAAGGACAGAGTTCAGGTGTTAGAAATAACTTGATAGTTGTCACCATATCTCGGAGTCTATCTCAACCATATCACCTTCTGTTTTTATTTTTGCAATTTTGTGTGTTTCTCTAAGTGATTTGGTGGGGCACCACTACGAATTGTTATCACCGCCAGGATTAAATAGTGTGTTTGAGATCAAGCCCTATTTTTATATTTTATTTTATTAAAAAAAAAAGGAAAAAGAAAAGAAGAATAAATCGAGTATTGACACTTTGATAGCAATATGTGTGTGTTTTCCCTGTCTTTGTCGCCTAAGAAAGCGTGGAACGCAGGATCCAAGGGAACTATCATGTAAGATGCTGATAAGAACCATGTGCTTAGATTCAATTTGATCCAATCATGTTGTTAGTACATTTATAATTGTCTTATTTTCAATAAATCGATCGCAGGGACCCTTGTATATACCAGTTGAATCGATATTAGTATTACGATTAAGACCACGTATCTCAATCCATTAGGATTCATCCTGGTATTGACCTTCAGACAGATATGGGAAACACCGTTCACCTTAGTCAACATGCACAAACTTCATTTTGTCCACATCCATCTTCTAAATCTTTTAATGTGATTGAACTTCGATAGATTCTGAGTATTTTGGTTGAACGACTATCTAAGTAGAACTTTTTTTTCTTATATATGAATTTTAGTATGCTTGAGTAAAAACTCGTGTACAACAATTGAAATCATATAGGGTAATGATTCCCAGAGCCGAAGAATTTAGTATGCCAACTAAATAGCTTGTTTAGTGTTTATCCTCAATCATTCACGAGTAGCTACAACTTGGAGTAAAGGTTTTGTGGGTATACCTCATGTAAACCCTCACGAGACAAACTCGTCCACTAGGGACACCTAGGGGTTTAAAGGCTTATTACATATGCTAAATGTAGTCGCGATTCCTGTGAAAGTGAGCTAAGATTTTATTTTATAGATTAGATTTGCTCGAAGAGTAGCAAATACTAAGTTTGGGGGTACTTGATAGACACATTTTTTTGTCTAAATTGTGCTCAATTATCTATTTTGATAGTGTTCGATTTTGTACTATTTATGGTTTTTTATGTCTTTATAGATATTTTTTGAGAAATAAATAATAGTGAAAAAATCGGCTCAAAATTTGTTAAAGGCACCCAGGAAAATTAATAAAGGCACCCACCAGTTGGATTGGGGGCACCCTTTTTCATGGTTTAAAAACCGAAAAATGGCAAGAAAGTTATTACACGTGAAAAGAAAGTTTCTGAATTTGGTATGAATCGAGTTTTAAAGGATTTTGGGTAACTCTGAGTTACCCAAGTGAAGAAACCACTAGGATATGATCAACATATGTTAACTAGAGTGATTCACGCCTGAAAAATTGCTGCAAATTCATCTCACAGTCGAAAAAGGGAATTGGAGTATGTTTAGGATTTACAAGTGATTTGAGTTGGATTTGGATGAAGATTGGAGTCCTTATCGATTAAGGATGATGTATTAGGGTTCCCCAAACCTATAAATAGCAAGAGGATCGAAGAAAAAACAAGCCACAGACGTGCGAAAAATTCCAGGAAAAATACTATTTTGCTGGTGAAGAAGAAGGCTAAGAACATAAGGCTTCAGAGAACAGTCGCAGTTTCTGTTGCATATTCCTTTAAATTTCTGAAGTGGACAGAGTCCGTTCTTTATTACTGTTCTCTTCAGCCACACAAAGAGCACCTTCTGTAACGTTTATAAATGTATCAAATTCTCTGTATTACTTTTATTTCTTCATTGTAAACACTTTTTGAGCTATGAAAAACTATTTTGAGAGTATTTCCAACATGATAAGCTAATCACCATCACTGGGACGACGGAGGAAGCTATTTTCCAATAATAAAGTGGTAATTCTTATTTTATTTATTTTTTGCAATTCTTTTACTATTGTTTGCTTTGAATTAAAATTGGAAAAAAATTGTTTTTTATCAATTAGTTTTGTTTTCTTTTGATGAGTCATGATGAGCTTAGAGCTTTTGATGTCTCATGCTTTCATTTACAACTATTATTTTGAAACCTAATTTGGCAATATTTCGAATAAACTGAATATATGAGTTGCAAGATTTTTATCACTTGAAAAATTGGCGAATGGTGGAATCCTTAGTCTTAGTCCTTCCTATAATTTAAAATCAATTTTACTTTAATCTGTTTTATTTTTAGTTATTAAAAATTAGGTTTAAAAATCGAATCTTTACAAGTCTGAGTATCGAACCTTATACCACTATTTAAAAACTACATCAGGCATTTTCGAATTGGAGACACAATTCTGAAAATCACTAAGAGGGCACCACTTCTTGCATCAGTTCCTCTAACTATCGAGGAAGAACCTTACACAATTACCGAGACTCTATTAGGTGGTCACTACAAGCTTGTAAAGCCTGGGTACTTCACTAGTTTACTTCAAATGTTTCCCTATTTTCACACAATATTTATATTTCCATTAAAATAAGTGCAATATTTCTGCATTCATAGTTAGGTTTTCAAGTTTATCAATCAATTTAAATATCTTTATCCATTTTTAAAAAAAAAGTCTATCTCTCTCCACAAATAATTTGTCAAAACCTACCTACTCAAAATCCCAAAAGAAAACAATAAATGTGTTTCATAAAATCATAAAACTAGAAAAAAAATCCTTGCAAGCTGGCTCAGTCCCTATAGAATACTCTTTTTCCATCCTTCCAAGAGTCTTCATCGCAAGATCCAATTCCTAGGAAAGCCTTTCGACCTCTTTTGTAACCTTGGTCACTGCCTCCAGATTGGCAAGTTCCCCTACCTCAGCAAAATGCTCTTGCATGGCTCTCAGACGATGACGAACCCATATGACATTCAAACCAGGGTTCTCGGCGTTACTTATAGCTTCCTCATACTCCTCGAAGACTGTATTAGAAACTGCATTCGGGGGAAGTGAGATCATCTCTTATACACTACACCAAAAATGGACATTAGCAACTGGCTCCCGTTGTTGCAAATCGGGGTCGCAACTGCACTCAGTTGTTGCAAAACGTGCTGTAATAAATTTTCACAACGGAAATATAGTTGTTGTGAATATTGAGTCGTAAAAATTTTCGCAACAGCTTACTAGCAGTTGCAAAAAAAATATTATTAGTTGCGAAATCTTGACTAAGTCAACGAAGACCGACCCATAATTTTCTGGAAAAAAAATTATCAACGAAACCCAGATGTTGTTATTTCTTGCAACAAAAAAAAGAAGGTCAATATATATTGACCTTCTTTTTTTTGTT
>JAJJMC010010584.1:3054568-3103673 GCA_023531435.1 Papaver californicum
GTTACAGAAAGTTCTAAGCAACAAAGGAAAGGAAAGAATAGGCAACAGAACAGTTTGAATCAGCAACAGATGTAGATGTTGCTGAGTCGTCTTCCCCGGTGATGACTGAATGAAGAACACGCCGACCGGTGCAGCAGCAGATGAACGGCGATGATCGGACGGTGACGGAGGTTGGCCGGAATTGCTGATTTTGATTTCTAGGGCTGCGTGCCTCCTTCTCTTGGCTTCTCTTCATATATATAGTGTCTACAAACCCTAGGGAGAGTTCTAAACCTAATAGAACTCTCTCAAACAACTCCCAAATTCGATTCCAAATCAAAACAGGAATCAAGTCCATTTTCCGGCCAAATTCGGATTTCCGAGCAGATTTCTCGGCATTCTTTGCTGTCTCTTGACGTGTTATGACTTGTATGAGATTCTACTTGCAATTGGGTCTCTTAATAATCGAAAACAACCACAAAATCCGTAAATTCTGATATCCAGTTCCTTTTCCTGTTTGGAACAGGAAACCCGATGAGCTGGATCGGCGACTCGGGCGGAGTTGACCCGCTGGGTTGACTCGGTCGATTCTGGGGTGCCAATAACACTTGTCCCTGGGTGCCTTTATCACTTTTTGAGCCAATTTTTTCACAAATCTTTAATCTTCTAATGTACCTACAAAAGCATAAAAACACGTAATAAACGCAAAATCGAATACTAACTCACTAGAAATTAAGGTGCAAGTTAGACACTAAAATGTGTCTATCAAATACCCCCAAACTTACTATTTTGCTAGTCCTCGAGCAAACTACTCTAAAAAAATAAAGTAAAAATCCTAACTCACTTTCGCAGGAATCGCGACCACATTTAGCATATGCAGTAAGCCGTTAAACCCCTAGGTGTCACTAGTGGACGAGTTTTGTCTCGTGAGGGTTTACAAGAGGTATACCCACAAAACCTTTACTCTAGATTTTAGCAACTCGTGAACGATTAAGGATAGACACTAAACAAGCTAGTTAGTTGGCTACTCAGATATTCGGCTATAGGGACCATTACCCTTTATGGATCCAATCACTGTACACGAGTGTTAACTCAAGCATACTAAAATTCATATCTAAGACAACAGAGTTCTACTCAGACAGTTATCTAACCACCCATCACATGAAAAGACTTAGAAGATGGACGTAGACTGTAGAAGATCGCAAATGTTGACCAAGGCGAACGATGTGTCCCATATCTGTCTGAAGGTCAGTACCGAGATGAAACCTAGTATGTCGAGATACTCCCCATTTATTTTCAACGGTTACTACTAACTAAAATATTTACAAGTTCCCATGGATCCTGCGTTCCACGCTTGCTTAGGCGACGGAGACAGGGAGAACTTTAAAATACCAAATACTATTTTTTTTCAATTTTTTTCTAACTTTTTTCGATTATTTTTTTTTTTCTTCTGACACCTAATACATGTGTGTTCCCATGGATCCTGCATTCCACGCTTGCTTAGGCGACGGAGACAGGGGGACCACACACATAACTCTAAAACACTAACGTATTATTCATGTGGGGCATGATCTCAACACACTAAATGTCATTCCAGCGCTAATTAACATGTCGATGCTAGGACCCACCAATACTCTCAGAGAAACACGAAATTGCAAATAATAAAACAGAACGTGATGTGGTGGTGACAACTATTATGTTATTTCTAACACCTGAACTCTGTCTCCTTTATGAATAGACCATCTAGCTGGGCACACCAATCCTTATAGCAAAATGGCTAAGTTTCCATCTACCTAGAGTGGTTAGTGTCACCCTGAATTGTTCACATGCTTCTAAATTCCAAATCTTATTAATCCTAAAAAGTCTCCCAATACCCCCAAACTTAAAATAAACAGTGTCCTCAATGTTTCTAAACACTGCACGAAAAGGAATTAGGGAAAGATATTACCGTGTCGCATGAGCATAAGTTACCTTCTTAAATCATATAGCAATAATCGGAACAACTGTGGATCATCTGAATCAAATAGTGTTATCTACAATAGAAGGAAACAGCAGCAAGCTACGAAGATAAACAATCTGAACACACTTGGATCCCTATTTAGGTAAACCACATCGACCAAAGGATTGGTTTTTGGCAACTGAACTTATTTCTGAACAGGAGGATCAGTGGATCTAGCTCGAAGATGATCTTGTACAATGGCAGACGTGCATATGTCAGGTCCCAAGCTAGGGACCATCCTAAGAGTTAATGGTATAGCACATGGAGAATGATAGTCACCCCCAAAGTTAGAATTTTCAGTGACTCTAGATAGACTAATACAATTTCCCTCATTTCCGGATCGTCAGATTCTCGAAAATAGTCAATTGCTTCTTCTAAATTACAATATGGTGGTGCAGAACCTAACAAAGTGCTCAATTCATTAATAACACCATCATTATCGCCATCAATTCTATAGTTGGCTAGGCATTTCTCTAATGGATCTTCTAATGGGTTGAGCCTACGCTGCATCTCCTTAGACGGTTTGGATTCCTCCTCTGAATGGATCTGGTGCATACAAACTGTTGGGCTAATTCCCTTAATATCTGCTATGGTCCATCCTAAAGCTTTCTTATTGTCCTGAAGCACGGTTACTAGCCTATTCTCTTGGTCACTATCCAAATCTGAAGCTACAACCACAGGTAAGGTCTCTGATGGGCCTAACTCATCAAACTCTAATCCAAAGTGGGCTAGACATTTTTCTAACGGGTCTTCTATCAAAGTGTTTGGTAATGACTCCTGAACTGGGGTCTCTATCATGTTGACGGTTTCTAAGGTGGGGTCATCTAGCTCAGGTGGTTGATTACTAATGTTGAATATATTCAGCTCAATAGTCACGTTACCAAAAGACAAGTTCATAACACCGTTACGACAGTTTATGATCGCATTTGATGTTGCTAAGAACGGGCGACCTAGTATAACCGGTATCTGATTTTCTGGATCAGGCACGGGTTTGGTATCAAGCACAATAAAGTCCACTGGATAAATAAATTTATCCACCTCAATCAGAACATCTTCTATGACACCACGAGGAATTTTCACAGACCTATCAGCTAACTGCAAAGTCATCTGAGTCGGTTTCAAATCGCCTAGTCCTAGCTGGAGGTACACATGGTACGACAGTAAATTCACACTGGCTCATAAATCGAGTAAGGCTCTTTCTACCCGGTAGTTTCCTATTGTGCAAGCTATGGTTGGGGAACCTGGGTCTTTGTACTTAAGGGCCGTACTACTCTATATAATTGAACTTACATGACTAGCTAGAAAAGCTTTCTTATGTACGCTAAGTTTGCACTTTCGCGTACACATGTCCTTGAGAAACTTGGAATAAGCAGGAATCTGCCTAATTGCATCTAATAATGGAAGGTTGATCGTGACTTTCTTAAAAACTTCCATTATTTCATTAAAATTGGATTCCTTCCTAGTAGGTGCTAACAACCTTGGGTATGGGGCTCTAGGCATGAAATCAGTTCTCTGAGGGGTTGCCTCAGGCTCGTCAGAGACTTTATCAGTCTCTTCAACTATTGGGTCAGGATGAACTACAGTTTATTCACTAACGGGCCTAGTTACCTTGTTATTAACTACCTTACCATTCCTGAGGGTCGTAATTGCATTCACGTGACTGGATGATTTCTCCCCAGCCGACATTTCATTGACTCCTCTAGGATTGGGTTCGGGTTGACTAGGGAACCTACCAGGTTCTCGCTCTCTCAGAGCCGCAACAATGTCACTAACTGAGGTTTGTAAACTAGAAATAACTCTTTTTATGCTCTGGAATCTCTGCTCATACTTATCGTCATTGCTGGGCTGAGTTGGACCAGCCGAATTCTTATAACTGAAGTCTGGAGGACCTTTAGCATTACTAAACTGACCTTGAGCCTGGCCTTTCGACCAGGAAAGGTTCGGGTGGTTTCTCCAGCCAGGGTTATAAGATTCTGAATACGGGTCGAACTTTCTATGGTTATCAAATCTAGTGTTATCATAAAGAGAAAAAACCTGCTCTTCGAATTGGTTGGGCTCTGAACTACTAGCTTGATTCATTTCGACCAGTTCTACCCTTCTAGATAAGGCTTCTATTTGGGCCTTTGGATCAAAAGATTCTTCTACCCTATTAACATTTCCTCTTCCTAGAAGAATTGTTCTTTTTGGCTCCTTAATGCTCTCCCACTGCTGGGTCTTTTCGGCGATGTCACGTAGAAGTTTCATCGCCTCAGCAGGAGTCTTACTGTCGAACCCTCCGGTTGACAAAGACTCGACCAAGGTTATAGATGCGTAGTCCAAACCCTCATAGAGGATCTGAACTAGCCTTAACTCCTCTATTCCGTGGTCTAGGCATTGGGACAATAAGTCACTGAACCTTTCTATATACACATACAGAGACTCTCCCTCTAGCTGGGAAAACGTGCATATTTTCTGCCTAACAGACGAAATTTTGTTCCTAGGGAAGAACTTCTGAATAAAAGCTGAAGTATGTTGGGCATAGGTTTCAATTGACTGAGGAGCCAAGAGGTATAGCCACGACTTGGCTTTGTCTCTTAGTGAAAAGGGAAATAGTCTGAGTTTAATAGACTCGTCATTCAAGTCTCTAATCCTGATTGTGCTACATATTTCCTCGAATTCCCTAACATGAAAATAGGGATTTCTGTTTTCTTTTCCTAAGAATAATGGAAGCATCTGGATGATTCCGGGTTTCAGTTCGTAGCTCGCTTCAGTAGCGGCTAACTTGATGCAAGATGGACGTGAGGTCCGGGTCGGATTCAACAAATCCTTCAGAGATGTCATTGAAGACACGGTCTCGGGAGTGACTAGTTCACTCTCAGTTGGCTTCTCAAGGTTAAGGTGAACTACCAGTCTTCCACTAATTAACTTACCTTGAGGGTCTCTATCCCAAGTTCGCCTTAAGGGCGTTCTTGGCATGCAAAAATTAAATCCTAACAAGCAATTAATCAAACACAATCGTGCCCTGACTCAACCAAATCAAACCTAAATCTAGCAAACAACAAGCATGATGGCTTACTTAGATTGTTTTTAGACCAGCTTCTATTCTTTCAAAAGGCAACTGGTTACAATTTTAGCAAACCTCTTAGAACGATCCGAATTAGATTAAGTCGAAGAGAAACAGGATAAGCTCTAAGGAGCTTTGATAACCCTGTCTCTTTGGCACTTTTCCCTGGGTTACAAGGCGGCTCTAATCAACTTAAAATAATCTTCCTGAACTTCGAGTTAGGCTAATAAAGTAACCGGTACAGTCCTTTTGAACGATTTTCCAATAAGCTCGATACCCTATAGGTCTCTTTCTAGTCAAGATTTTAGGCTTAGGTTCGCGTAGGTTTCGTTTTCCTAAAGCGGGCAAGAAGGAGACGGTGATGAAATCCGAAACCTTATCTTGTATGGCCAGGCCTTGCCCTTTACTATGCAAAAATTAAAGTCCGTATTCAGTCCTCAGCATATAGGCATACAAAGGCGTCCAGAAAACCCACTGACAGGAGATTCGTGGGTTGGTCGAAGTTTACCTCCCGTACCAGACGGGCGATGAACCGTTGAAGTCGACTCGGGCCACTAATATCCTTTTCAATAGTGTGCGAACCCGAGGGGCCGAGACAATATAGTAATTGTCGTCCTTCCCTGCACACAGTTTGATATTTAAAACTACCCTTCCGTAGGGTTTAAAAATAATAAAATGTCCAAAAATATCCAAAAGAAAGTCCAAAAAGTGTCCGAAAATAAAAGAAAAATTACAGAAATATTAAAACCCTAATACAATTTTCTAAACTAATTAAAACTAATTAAAATAAACTAAAAATCTAATTAAGAAAAATAAAATCTTCGATCTTCTTTTTCGTTTTTTTTAAGCTTTTCCCTTTAACTCCAAGTCTTTAGCTTTAATTCAAAAACTTTGGCTTACTCCCTTTCGATCCAAAATTCAACCTGTAGCAAAAAGAGAAATACCAAAAGAAACGTAAAATAGAACAAAGTAAAATAATAAAATTAAAAATAAAACCTAAAAATAAATCTAAAAACAAGTCCGCGTCGGCGGAGCCAAAAATTGATGTAGTTTTAAAAGTGGTAAATAAAGTGTTTGTTTCTCGAACTTGTGAAGGTAATGATTTTAGAAAATAATTGACTTAATCTAATTAAATAAAATCCAGGAAAATAAACTAAAGATGATTTTTAGAAAATATGGAGAAAACCAGGAATCAGGAATCAGTTATTTCCAACAATTTATGTGATTAATCATGCAATTCTTTTAAATAAATTAAGCTCAAATATTGCCAAAATAGGTTTTTATGCAAACAAGCAGAGGTAAATCACAAGTATGGGACATCAGAGGTTGTCAACCCAGCATGACCCATCAAACAAAAACACCACTACTGAATGAAAACCGTTTTTCTATTTCAAAACTATGCAATTTTAACAAGTAAAGAATTGTAAATAATTAATTAAAAATAGACTTACCACATAAAATTGAGAGAAAAACCTCCTCCATCATCCCAGTAAATAAACTTAGCTCATGGTGGAGAAAACTTGCTCAAAAGATCTCTTCATTGCTCAAAATATTGATTACAAGGTTGAATAATGGTGCAACAGCTGAACAGAAACGTTTATAAGTGTAACCAGAGATGGTTCAGCTGTTACAGAAAGTTCTAAGCAACAAAGGAAAGGAAAGAATAGGCAACAGAACAGTTTGAATCAGCAACAGATGTAGATGTTGCTGAGTCGTCTTCCCCGGTGATGACTGAATGAAGAACACGCCGACCGGTGCAGCAGCAGATGAACGGCGATGATCGGACGGTGACGGAGGTTGGCCGGAATTGCTGATTTTGATTTCTAGGGCTGCGTGCCTCCTTCTCTTGGCTTCTCTTCATATATATAGTGTCTACAAACCCTAGGGAGAGTTCTAAACCTAATAGAACTCTCTCAAACAACTCCCAAATTCGATTCCAAATCAAAACAGGAATCAAGTCCATTTTCCGGCCAAATTCGGATTTCCGAGCAGATTTCTCGGCATTCTTTGCTGTCTCTTGACGTGTTATGACTTGTATGAGATTCTATTTGTAATTGGGTCTCTTAATAATCGAAAACAACCACAAAATTCGTAAATTCTGATATCCAGTTCCTTTCCTGTTTGTGACAGGAAACCCGATGAGCTGGATCGGCGAGTCGGGCTGAGTTGACCCGCTGGGTTGACTCGCTGGGTTGACTCGGCCGATTCTGGGGTGCCAATAACACTTGTCCCTGGGTGCCTTTATCACTTTTTGAGCCAATTTTTTCACAAATCTTTATTCTTCTAATGTACCTACAAAAGCATAAAAACACGTAATAAACGCAAAATCGAATACTAACTCACTAGAAATTAAGGTGCAAATTAGACACTAAAATGTGTCTATCATGAAGCATTGAAACTCAGATTGTTTCCTTTTTCACTAAGATAATCAGATACATGTGATATTCGGTCGCCCATTTTTAGCTACATCTAATGCGAACATTATTTGTCGAAATGGTATTATGAACTTGTCTTTTGGTATTATGACTATTGAGCTGAATATTTTCAATATTAGTAAGCAACCACCTGAGCTAGATGACACGTGCATTGAAGAGGTGAACATGATAGGAACATTAGTTCATGAGTCATTACCAAACACTCTGTTAAAAGATCCATTAGAGAAATTCCAAACCCACTTTGGGTTTGATTTTGATGATGATAGTGTGATTAATGAAGTGAATGCTTTGTTAGATTCATTCCCTTTGATACTAGTAATGGATGGAAAGCTAAGTTCGAACCACCACCAGTTTCTAAGTCTACCTTAATTCCTTCTTTAGAAGAGCCTCCTAAGTTGGACCTTAAACAACTACCAGATACCCTGAAGTATGTGTTTTTAGGCCCCTTTGAGACTTTTCTTATAATTGTAGCATCTGACTATGATAGTAACCAGGAAAGTAGGCTAGTGACCGTGCTTAAAGACAATAAAGAAGCTTTAGGGTGGACCATAACTGACATTAAGGGTATAAGTCCTACTGTTTGTATACATCGGATTCATTTAGAGGATGATACCATACCGTCTAGGGAGATGCAACGTCGACTTAACCCTAACATGAAAGAAGTAGTTCGAACTGAGGTGCTTAAGTTGTTAGATGCGGGTATTATCTACCCTATTTCAGACATTAAGTGGGTCAACCCCGTTCAGTTTATTCCCAAGAAATCAGGTATCACTGTAGTCCAGAATTATTAACAATGAGTTAATCCCAACCCGAGTGACCACGGGGTGGCGTGTTTGTATTGACTATAGAAAATTAAACAAGGTCAAGAGGAATGACCACTTTCCCCTTCCTTTCATCGACCAAATGCTTGAGAGATTAGCTGGACATAGACATTATTGCTTGCTAGATGGCTTTGGTACCTTTACATATAGACGCATGCCTTTCGGGTTGTGTAATGAACCCCCTACTTTTCAGCGTTGTATGATGAGCATATTTTATAACATGGTATAACGGTTTTTAGAGGTTTTTATGGATTATTTTTAAGTATTTGGGTCATCTTTTGATGAGTGCTTGCATCATTTGACATTAGTGTTGACTAGGTGTAAGGAAAAGAATTTAGTGCTTAATTGGGAAAAATGTCATTTCATGGTTCGATCAGGGATTTTTTTAGGGAATATCATATCTTCTAAGGGTATAGAGGTAGACAAAGCCAAAGTTGACCTTATTAAGACTTTACAGGTTCCCAAAACCGTACGAGATGTTAGGTCATTCTTAGGGGATACAGGTTTTCATCGTCGATTCATTAAAGATTTTAGCTTGATTTCTAGACCTATTTGCAATCTGCTTGCAAAAGATGTTAAGTTTGTCTTTGATGATGCCCATTTTAGAGGCTTTTGAGAAGCTTAAGACCTTACTCACTACCTCCCCTATAGTCCAGGCACCTAACTGGAACTTACCCTTTGAGATAATGTGTGATGCCTCAGATTATGCTATTGGTGTTGTGTTAGGTCAGCGAGAAAATAAATTATTTCATGTGATTTACTACGCCAGCAAAACTCTAAATGATACCCAACTGAACTACACCACCACAGAGAAGGAACTGTTAGCCATTGTTTTTTCCTTAGAAAAGTTTAGATCCTATATCTTAGGTTCTAAAGTTATAGTCTTTACTGATCATGCTGCTTTGAAGTACCTTCTGTCTAAGAAGGATACTAAACCTAGATTGATTAGATGGATCCTTTTGTTACAAGAATTATCTCTAGAAATTAGAAACAAAAAGGGTGCATAAAATATAGTAGCATACCACTTGTATAGACTTGTTGTGGATTCCCCTGATGGTTCTCCTCCTGTGAGAGATAGTTTTCCTGATGAACAACTATTTTTTGTTTTCCAATTACCTTGGTTTGCGAATATAGTGAATTATCTTGTTACTGGTCGAATGCCTCAACAATGGGGTAAACAATATCGTTCTAGGTTTTTAGCCGAGGTAAAGCATTTCTTTTTGGACGATCCTTATTTGTTTAAGTATTATCCAGACCAGATTATTAGGAGATGTATGCCTGAGAGTGACGAGTAGAGTATTATTTCCTTTTGTCATGATCATGCTTGTGGGGTTTACTTTAGAGATAATAAGACTTTTGCTAAGATATTGCAGTGTGGATTCTACTGGCCTTCGATGTTTAAAGACATCCATAGTTATTGTGTTGCTTGTGAGCGCTGCCAGAAGTTAGGAACCCTTTCTCGTAGAAATATGATGCCTTTGAACCCTATTTTAGTTATTGAGGTATTTGATGTGTAGGGCATTGATTTTATGGTCATTTTCCTAATTCCTTTAGTTATTTTTACATCCTTGTCGTTGTAGACTATGTACCTAAGTGGGTAGAGGCGGTTTCGTGTAAAACAAACGACCACAAGGTTGTGGTCCAATTTTTAAATGATAACATACTTGCACGCTTTGGTACACCACGAGCTATAATTAGTGATGGAGGGTCACACTTTTTTAATCGACCGTTTAAGCTTTTGATGAAGAAATATGGTATTACCCAAAAAGTAGATACCCCATATCACCGACGGACTAGTGGTCAAGTAGAGGTTTCCAACAGGGAGATAAAACATATTCTAGAGAAAACAGTTAATCCTAATAGGAAAAACAGGTCGTTGAGGTTTACTGATGCCTTATGGGCTTATCGTACTGCGTTTTAGACCCCCGTTGGAATATCACCTTATCATCTAGTTTTTGGCAAGGGCATGTCACCTGCCCGTCGAGTTAGAACATAGAGGATATTGGGTTTTAAAGTGATATAAACAATTTTTTGTCTAAAGTGTTCTCAAATCTCTATATTGTTAGTGCTCGATTTTATACTTATTGTGTTATTTTATGTGTTTGTAGGTATTTTTGGAAATAAACATTTGTGGAAAAATTGGCTCAAAAGTTGTTATAGGCACTCAGGATGATTGTTAAAGACACCCAACTATTCGATATAGGCACCCCTTCTTTATTATTCAAAAATTCGAAAAAGGGCGGGAACCAACTTCTTACGTGAAGAGTTCCTGATTTAGGTTGAAATCAATTTTTAGGGGATTTTAAAGAGTTTAAACCTTATCAACATGAAGCAACAATCATTAGAGGATGAAACACGTAATTACAAGAGTTTAAAGCCTTGAAACAAGCTGAAAAATCCATCTATTAGCAGAAAAAGAGTTTCCTTCTCTGACACGGATTTACATGAATCTGCATTTATTTTGGATTGGTTTTTGGGTCCTTATCGATTAAGGATGAGTTGTTAGGGTTTGTGGAACCTATAAATAGCAAAGAGGAGGAAGAAAAACCAGGTAAGTGAGGCTCAGGAAGAAAAACATGAGAAAAAAAAAGTTCTGCTCCTAATGAAGAACAGGGATACGGTGACGATTTCTTCAACCCATCTGCAACGGATATCTTCGGCTTTCCAACGTTTATATTCAACTGCAACGGTTTCTTCAACCCATCATCAACGTTTATCTTCAGCTTGCAACATTTATCTTCAAGCTCCATTGCAACAATTAATCTGTAACGCCCAGAAAACGTTGCAGATTTCTTGTTTTATTAGTTTTAACTTCTTTTCTTCTTCTCAAGCACTTTTGAGCCATGTACCAATCTTTTGAGAGTGTTTTTAGTATGATGAGCTAAACCCAACCACTGGGAAATAGAGGAAGCCATATTTCATGAATGAATGGTAACTATTTGTGATTCTTAATGACTTTGGCATTGATTTTTAATTGATTTATGATTTTTCTCAATTAGTTGTGATTTTATTTGATGGTGTATGCTGGGACTTAAGAGCTTTTGATGCGCCATGCTTGTGATTTACAGTTAATGTCTTAGAAATGTACTTTTGGCAAAGAAATAGAGTCAATAAAAGAGCTATAATTGTTAAACAATCATTGTAGAAATCATTCCGAAGTGATTTTGGTGGAATCCTGAGTTCCAGTTATTCCCAATATTTGTAAAATCATTTACTTATTTTCTAGTTTAAATCAAAATTAAGTCTAAAACGAATCTTCACAAGTCTCAGCGCGAACTATTTTTACCACTTTTCTGAAACGACCAAGTTTTTGGCGCCGCTGCCGAGGACTTGTTTTTATATTTGTTTTTAGGTTTTTTTTTAGATTAGTTAGTTTAATTAGATTTTTATTTTTATTTTAATTTTTATTTGTTCTATTTTACGTTTTTGGGTATTTTTCTTTGTATTTCAGGTTTTGGATCAAAAAGAAATTGGAGCCAAAGATTATATTGATTGATTAAAGACTTGGAGTCAAAATAAATCGAAAAGAACGGAAAAAAAAAAAAAAACAATTTTTTTATTTTTTTTAGTTAATTTTTAGGGTTTTATTTATTTTTGTTTCTAGAAAATTGTATTAGGAAACTTTTTATTATTTTTGTAATCTTTCTTTTATTTTTGGGTCTTTTTCATTGGACTTTGGACTTTATTTTATGGGACTTTTGGGCTTTATTATTTGTAAACCCTACGGAAGGGTAATTAAATATAAACTGCACATGGAAGGACAACAATTACGATATTGTCTCTGCCCTCGGGTTCGTACACTGACATAGGAGTCGGTGGCCTGAGTCGACTTCAACGGTTCATCGCCCGTCTGGAACGGGAGGTAAGACTCTAACCACCCACGAATCCCCTGTCAGTGGGTTTTCTGGACTCCTTTGTAATGCATATATGCTGAGGACCTGAATACGGATTTACTTTTTCAGTAAAGGGCAATAACTGACCATATAAGATAAGGACTCGGATTTCATCATCGTTTCCTTCTTGCCCTTTTTAGGAACACGTTACCAAACGCGAACTTAAGCCTTAAAATTTGACTAGAAAGGGACCGATAAGGTAACGAGCTTATAAGAAAGTCATTTCAAAAGGACTGTATTGGTTACTCTGTTAGCCTAACTCAAACTTCAAGAAGATTATTTTAAGTAGATTCGAGCCGCCTTGTACCCCAAGGAAACATTGCCAAAGATGCAGGGTTATCAAAGCTCATTAAATCTTATCTTGTTTCTATTCGACTTATAATCTAATTCGGATCGTTCTAAGAGATTTGCTAAAACTGTAACTAGTTGCCTTTTGGAAGAATAGAAGCTGGTCTAGAAACAATCTAAGTGGAGCCATCATGCTTTTTGTTTGCTAGATTCAGTAGGTTTGATTTGGTTGAGTTGTCCTTGTTTTTATATGTTTAGAACCCTATAGGATTTATTTTCTTATATTTTTTGTAAATATATTAGGAATTTTTTGTCAGAAAATGTCGAACTGGTAGTATGAGGACCAATACAATGAATATCCGACTGAATTTCAAAATAGACATTATCCGTACTATCAACATGGTATGGATAGTAGTAGGGACCACCATCAACCTTTTGGAGGTTATTGCTCATACCAAGGTGATCCCAATTACTATTCATATACACACTTGTCATATGAACATGAAAATGAGCAAAATCCGAGTTTTTTTTCTTGGAGGGATGCCCTAAAGCATGTGCGATCTAGTCCTTATAATGAACTATTATGCCTCTAGAGGAATCATTGAAGCATTTGCAACCTAGTACTTATCATGAACCTATTATACCTCTAGAGGAATCACTCAAGAAGATATCTGAGAATACAAATAGGTTTGAATTAAGTGTGAGAAGAACAAATAGTAGTCCAACTCTTTCTCTAGAAGAATCACACGAGCAGTTGCGATCTAATACTCCTTATGATCCATTTGTTTCTCTAGAAGAATCCCTCAAGAAGTTAAATGGGAATAGAAATAGGTTTGTATTACGTTAGGGGGGGAACAATTAGTAGTCTAACTCTTTTTATAGAAGAATCCTTCAAGCAGTTGACGTAGAATATAAATAGATTTGCATTAAGTGTGAATGAAAGTCTTGCAAAGAATAATATTGCTCAAAATGATCTTACTTTCCAATATAGTGCTACCCTTGATAATTGTTCACCTAGTCAAGAGGACGAGGATAGAATTGGTAACACTACTTATTTAGACGAGGTTCAAACATCTTCATATTATTATGATAATGAGGATAGTATTGATGAAGAACTTGAAATATACAGGCAGAGTGATCAAGAAATTGTAACTCCAATTGTGCTTCATGATTCTGGTTCAAATCCAAATAATTTTGATGATTATTCACATATTCAAAAGGGATAGGGTTAGACTAGATATACCAATATTTTAGACGATGTAGAATTTTCTTGTTTTGAAGCCGATAATGGTTTAAAGGAACGGGTTTTTCCTGAGAATACTGTTTTAGAGTCCAACGATTTAGAAACAATAGTCTTAGATAACAAAGCTAGACTCGTAAAGATTTTAAATATGAGTGAGGATGCACCATTTGATTATAACCCAGAAGAAGCAATTGACCATTTTCAGGACTCTGACGATCTAGAAATTAGGAAAATTGTGACTAGTCTATCTAAAGACACTTAAAACTCTAAGTTTGGGGGTGATTATCATTCTCCATGTGTTTTACCTTTGACTCTTAGAAAGGTCCCAAACTTGGGACTTGACATATGCACCTCAACCATTTTTAAAGATCATCTTCAAACTAGATTCCCTGAGCATCTTGATGTCCAGAAAGAAGTTCAGTTGTTAGAAACCCATCCTATGATCGATGTGGTTTACCTAGGAAATAATACCAAGATTGACTTTGTTTTCCCACCAAAATATTTTCTTCCATATGTGGGAATGTATGAATTTCAAATGTGTCAGTTATTAAGTTTTGAGACTAAGCCTAATTACTTTATGAGAGTAGAATCGACACATTTTATTAAGAATGATCACCATCTTCATTGAAGTCAAATGTGTGGGTCAAATATGATTGACTTTAAGGATCCACAGTTATTCAGGTTATTATTATGTGCTTCAAATTTATTAGTTTAGTTACTCCAGACTTTACAACCTGATCCTGTTGATTCTGCCTATGAGGAAATCCATCCCATGAAAATATTTTATCTAGACCTTTTTATAGAGCCTGAACCTGAACCACAGCTAAATGTAGTTGTCTTAAATAGAAAACTAGATAAGAGTGTGCTCGGTTTGTTCATTTTCTTGGCCTGTTGCAGTTTCCTTTTATTTGTGATAGCACTATTTGATTCAGATGACCCACAATTGTTCTGACTATTGCTATATGATTTTATGAGGTGACTAATTATTTCTTAGTCTGGATGAAGACTTTAAACTTAGCACTTCTTGGGAGGTAACCCATGCTCATGCGACACGGTAATATCTTTCCTTAACTCATTTTCTTAAGTGGTAACAGTTTCTCCTTGTTCATGTTCTTAATTATTCATCTTTAGAACATTGAGGACAATGTTAGATTTAAGTATGGGGGTAGGCGCGGAATATAGGCATAGCAGGATTCTCCTTTCTAAGAAGACATGGTGGAAGGTAGCTAAAAGAAAGCGAGATAGAGATCAAGAATAAGGCTCGGACGGTCATTTCATGCAGGCTGGTCTGATGTGCACCTTGCAAAGAAGATAGCCTTAGTGGCCCATATGACCGAAAGAGTGAGGAAAGAGCATGACAACGCACGATAATGAGTCTCGCTGATAGGATTCTAATCAATATGGGCTAAGTAGAATGACCTTCTCGTGCTCTTTCAGAGCCTTTGCTCCTATTTTAGTGGCTCTCGTTGTACGGATTTTTTGCAGCATCGAGCATGTTGGGAGAAAATTTTAAGTTCAAATATGAAACCTTAAAGTCTAGAAACTTATGAACAATTCAGGATGACACTAACCATTTTAGGTAGATGGAAACTTAGCTCTTTTTCTATAGGAATTGGTGTGCCTAGTTAAATGGTCTATTCATAAAATGACAGAGTTCAGGTGGTAGAAATAACATGATAGTCGTTACTATATCTTGGAGTCTATCTCGACCATATCACCTTCTGTTTTTATTTTTGTAATTTTTTATGTTTCTCTAAGTGATTTGGTGGGGCACCAATATCGAATTGTTATCGCCACCAGGATGGAGTATAGTGTTTGAGATTATTTAGACTATTATTTGGACCAAATGAAGAAGAAAAAAACGAGTATTGATACTTTGATAGCAATATGTGTGTGTTCTCTATGTCTTCGTCGCCTAAGCAAGAGTGGAACGCAGGATCCATGAGAATTATCATGTAAGATGTTGATAAGGAGCATGCGCTTGGAATCATTTGATCCAATCATGTTGTCAGTACATTTAATTAAATAAAGATAGTTGTTTAATTTTCCATAAATCGATCGATGGACCCTTGTATATACCAACTGAGTCGATATTAGTATAAGGATTAAGACCAGTGGGAGCGTATTTCAGTCAATTAGGATTCATCCTGGCACTGACCTTCAGACAGATATGGGAAACAACGTTCACATTAGTCAACATGCGCAAACTTCATCATCTCCATATTCATCTTCTAAATCTTTTCATGTGATTGAACTTTGATAGTTTCTGAGTATAGTGGTTGAACCAATATCTAAGTAGAGCTTTGTTTTCTTAAATATGAATTTCAGTACGCTGAGTTCATACTTGGGTACAACGATTGGAATCATATAGGGCAATGATTCCCATAGCCGAAGAATTTAGTATGCCAACTAAATAGCTTGTTTAGTATTTAACATCAATCGTTCACATGTAGCTAGGGTTTGGAGTAAAGGTTTTGTGGGTATACCTCTTGTAAACCCTCACGAGACTAAAACTCGTCCAATAGGGACACCTATGGGTTTAAAGGCTTGTTGCACACGCTAAGTGCAATAGCAATGCCTGCGAAAGTGAGTTAGGATTTTTATTTTATTTCTAGATTAGATTTGCTCGAGGACTAGTAAATAATAAGTTTGGGGGTATTTGATAGACACAAGTTTGTGTCTAAATTGTTCTCAAATCTCTACATTGTTAATGCTCGATTTTATACTTATTGTGTTATTTTATGTGTTTGTAGGTATTTTTGGGAAATAAACATTTGTGGAAAAATTGGCTCAAAAAGTTGCTAAAGGTACCCGTAAAAATTACTAAAGGCACCCAGACTGATTGTTAAAGGCACCCAAATTTTCGATAGGGGCACCCTTCTTCATTATTCAAAAAATTCAAAAAAGGGCGGGAACTAACTTCTTACGTGAAGAGTTCCTGATTAGGTTGAAATTGATTTTAGGGGATTTTAAATAGTTTAAACCTTATCAACATGAAGCAACAATCATTAGAGGATGAAACACGTAAATCACAAGAGTTTAAAGCCTTGAAACAAGCTGAAAAATCCATCTATTAGCAGGAAAAGAGTTTCCTTCTCTGACACGGATTTACATGAATTTGGTTTGTTTTGGATTGGTTTTGGGGTCCTTATCTATTAAGGATGAGTTTTTAGGGTTTATGGAACCTATAAATAGCAAAGAGGAGGAAGAAAAATCAGGTAAGGGAGGCTCGGGAAGAAAAACATGAGAAAAAAAAGAAAGTTCTGCTGCTAGTGAAGAACAGGGATACGACGACAATTTCTTCAACCCATCTGCAACGGATATCTTCGGCTTTCCAATGTTTATCTTCAGCTACAACGATTTCTTTAACCCATCATCAACGTTTATCTTCATCTTGCAATATTTATCTTCAAGCTCCATTGCAACAGTTAATTTGTAACGCCCAGAAAACATTGCAGATTTCTTGTTTTATTATTTTTAGTTTCTTTTCTTCTTCTCAAGCACTTTTGAGCCATGTACCAATCTTTTGAGAGTTTTTTGAGTATGATGAGCTAAACCCAACCATTGGGACAATGGAGGAAGCCATATTTCATGAATGAATGGTAACTATTTTTGATTCTTAATGACTTTGGCATTGATTTTTAATTGATTTATTATTTTTCTTAATTAGTTGTGATTTGTTAGATGGTGTATGCTGGGACTTAAGAGCTTTTGATGCACCACGCTTGTGATTTACAGTTAATGTTTTAGAAATCTACTTTTGGCAAAGAAACAGAGTCGAAAAAAAAAGCTATAATTGTTAAACAATCATTGTAGAAATCATTCCGAAGTGAATTTGGTGGAATCCTGAGTTCCAATTCTTCACAATATTGTTAAAATCTTTTATTATTTTCTAGTTTAAATCAAAATTAGGTCAAAAACGAATCTTCACAAGTCTCAGCGAACGAACTATTTTTACCACTTTTTTGAAACGACCATAAAGCAGTTAAATTTTTCACTTGACAAGGCAGGAGTTCACATGAAGCTCTAGCTCAATGAGGTGGAAGGGTTTCGGAAAGATGCATATGATAGTGCTAGGGAGTATAAGAACAAAATGACGTGTGCATGATAGAAATATTTTAAGAAAGTCATTTTCTCCAGGTCAAAAAGTTCTTATGTATGATACTCGTTTGCATCTATTCCCTAGGAAGTTACGCTCTCGGTGGACCATTCCTTTTGTTGTTCACACTGTTTTTCCTCATGGTGCTATTGAGATTGAGACTCAAGATGGTAGAATCCTTTCAAGGTTAACGGTCATAGATTGAAACCATTTTTAGAGCCTTTTTCTACAAGTGATGTTGAGGAGGTCCCTCTGGAGGACCCTGTTTACTTTGATTGACCATCAAGATTGTTTTTTGTGCATTAGTTGATTTTTGTCGGTTTATTATTCGTTTTTAGGTTTTTATTTTCTGTCTTATTCTCCATAGAAGGATTGTTACGCTTCACCCAGGTACTATCTTTCTGAGTTACCTCTTTATTCCTCTTTTTACTTATCTATCTGTACTGCTCTTTATTTTGAAAAATTGAGGACCTTGTTTGGTGTGCCCAGTTAAACGGTCTATTCATAAAAGGACAGAGTTCGGGTGTTAGAAATAACATGATAGTCGTCATCATATCTCGTAGTCTATCTCGACCATATCACCTTCTGTTTTTATTTTTGCAAATTTTTTGTGTTTCTCTAAGTGATTTTGCGGGGCACGAGTATCGAATTGTTATCGCCGTCAGGATGAAGTAGAGTGTTTGAGATCAAACCCCATTATTATATTTTATCTTTAAAAAAATTGAGTATTAACACTTTGATAGCAATATGTGTGTGTTCTCCCTGTCTCCTTCGCCTTAGCAAGCGTGGAACGCATGACCCATGAGAACTATCATGTAAGATGCTGATAAGGATCATGCGTTTCGATTCATTTTATCCAATCATATTGTCATTACATTTAAATAATAAATAATTATTTTATTTTCAATTAATCGGTCGATGGGACCCTTGTATATACCAGTTGAGTCGATATTAGTATAAGGAGTAAGACCTGTGGGGAGTGTATCTCAATCCATTAGGATTCATCCTGGTACTGACCTTCAGACAGATATGGAAAACATCGTTCACCTTAGTCAACATGCGCAAACTTCATTCTTTCTATATCCATCTTCTAAATCTATTCATGTGATTGAACTTTGATAGATTCTGAGTATAGTGGTTGAACGAATACCTAAGTAAAGCTTTGTTTTCTTATATATGAAATTTCAGTATGCTGAGTGCAAACTCGCGTACAAAATTTGGACTCATATAGGGTAATGATTCCCATAACCGGAGAATTTAGTATGCCAACTAAATAGCTTTTTTAGTGTTTACCTCAATCGTTCACAGGTAGCTAGGGTTTGGAGTAGAAGGTTTTGTGGGTATACCTCTTGTAAACCCTCACGAGACAACACTCGTCTGATAAGGACACCTATGGGTTTAAAGGCTTATTGCGCACGCTAAGTGAAATAGTGATACCTGCGAAAGTGAGTTAGGATTTTTATTTTATTTCTATCTTATATTTGCTCGAGGACTAGCAAATAATAAGTTTGGGGTATTTGATAGACACATTTTTGTGTCTTATTTGTCCTACATTCTCTATTTTGTTAGTACTTATTTTGTATTTATTTTGGTTTTTTATGTGTTTGTAGGTATTTTTGAAAAATAAACATTTTTGGTAAAATTGGATGAAAAAGTAATAAAGGCGCCCAGAGAATTTGTTAAATGCACCCACCAAATTGATAATGGCACCCCTTCTTTAAATAAAAAACTCAGAAATGGCGGGAAACTATTTCTTTGTGGAAGAGATTGTTTCTGAGTTATTTGATTTCCTATTTTTGGGGGATTGAAACGAGTATTAATATCCCAACATGATGCAGCAAAAAAAAGAGGTTGAAACACTTCTTTGGAGAGTTCCTTGCTGGAAAAAATAGAGAGTTCATGATGTTGTTGTCGGTGATGATTGATGGAGATTAAAATGAGTTTTGAGTTTGTTTTGGGCTAAGAGATTGATTCATTATCTAATAAGGAAGTTTGCACGTGAAAAATAGGTTTTTAAAACCTATATATGAAAAAAAAAAAAAAAAAAAAAACAGATCAAACAGAGAGAGGCCGGAAAAAGAGGTTTATTCTCGGGTTTGAGCTTATCACGAATTTGAGGTTGTTTTGGATTATATTTTGAGTCCTTATCGATCCAGGGGGATTAGTTAGGGTTTGTGGAGCCTATATAAAGCAAAGATATCGAGTAAAAAGGGTGGGATCTTCATCTGGAAAAAAAAGGAAGAAAAAAAAGTGTTATGTTGTAGTGAAGAACAGGAATAGGCGACGATTTCTTCAACTGAACAGCAACGGGTATCTTCGTCTTTGCAATATTTATCTTCGGTTGCAACGGTTTCTTCAACCCATCTGCAACGGATATCTTCAGAACAGTGACGTTTATCTTCAGTGGAAGCACTTTCTTTTTGTAACAGTGGAAACAGTTGTCTGCAACGTTATTGCACCGTTGCAAACTTTCTGTTTTTACATAATTTTCACTCTTTTCATTTTTGTAAACAATTTTTGAGCCATGGATACACATCTTGACAACATGACGAGTTAGACCTCATTGCTGAGGCGATGGAGGAAGTCATTTTTCCAATAATAAAGTTGTATAATTTATCTTATTAATTTTTTTGTAATTCTTTTATGATTATTTGCTTTGAATTAAATTTGAAATAATGATTTTTATCAATTAGTTGTATTTTTTTTTTGATGATTCATGCTTAGTTTAGAGTTATTGATGTCTCATACTTTTGATTTACATCTATTATTTTGAAAATCTAACTTTGGCAATATTTAGAATTAATTGAATGCATGAGTTGCAAGATAATTATTAATGATAAATCACTTGAAAAATTGGCTAATGGTGGAATCCTTAGTCTCAATTCTTTCCATAATCTTAAATCAATTTTACTTTAATCTTCTTTATTTTTAGTATTAAAAATTAGGTTTAAAAATCAAATTTTCACAAGTCTGAGTATCGAATCTTCACTGTTTCTAAAACACATCATGTGAAAATTAAAATAATAAGGCAAGGAGAATAATAAAGAAAATGTTACCTAGCTTTAATTTGTACCCTTCAGGGGAGGTGTGTACTGTCCAATTACAAGAAGTGTAACCTGCTCACCAATTGGTGCTAAAGTAGGAGTCGCAGCGGCTGTTGTGGAAAACCCAGTTACAACAGCTGCAGTAGCAAGATTGTTGGAAACTGTCTGCCTTTGAGGAATGTTTCCTGACCATGAAGACTGCAACGAAAAATATACAGTCAAAGAGCTATATGCATAGATAAAACCACCATCGTCCTTGTTCATATTGGGGATTCCCTAATCCATGGTACACTATCCCAACTTGACACCAAAACTAAATAAGAAGGTAAAAAAAGATGCTTAAAAATCCAATATCTTCAATAACCTGTAGTTTAATTGCCTGGGCATTCGGCTGCTGAGATAGATTTTAACTATTCTGCATCATATGCAAATTTTTATGTAGGTGAGAGAATGCTTACTGTGATGACTGAAAGCTTGTGTTTGCTGAGACAGGACCTGAGCTAGGTGAGAAGGTGATTGGTCTGGAGGTTGATGCAATTGTTTGTACAAAAGTAAAACACTTGCCATCTGAACACCATTAGGTTATTGCTAGTCTCTTTTATCAATAATACTTGCCAATAGCTAAGTAGTATGATATCACCACATGGTTGTTGTACTAACAAAATTAGGACACAACAATACTATTCACTGACACGAAAAATCAACATCACTGAGAGCGCACAAGCCTAAGAATTCCTTGCCTACTGACAAAAGAATTGTAATAGAAACATGGCCTAATTAGATTCGAAATTAAGATTTTACCAAAATTAGGACACAATAATACTAATCACTAACACAAAAAATTAACAACTCTGAGAGTGCACAAACTAAGAATATAATAACTGGTCCAAAATCAAATATGCATTTCCATAGGAAACTATCATAATTGCCTTCTTGACTATGTAGGAAAAAAAAAAGATAAAAAGTGCAAATTGAACAACATACTTTGACTAGGTTAACTAGGAAAAGTCCATACGATAATAAAAAGCCTTTGCCGGTCTTTCATAGCAATTGCAGTAACTTGCTTACTTCTGCGCTGGTGAACATCCTAGTTGTACTTAAATTTATAACAAACATAGAATTTATTGGATGCCAATCACCTAGAAAATCAAAGCTAATGTCTGCCTAATTCACGAAATATGGTGAAGTTTTTCGACAGCTACAAAATCCATTTATGAAAACACAAATCTTAACCTAGTACCAATAATGCCAGTTCAAATCTCAAGACTTAAACTTTTATACAACTTGTTATTCCAAATCCAAAAAACAAGATTAGTTTACAAATTAATAAACTAGATAAGGTTTGACAAAAATCAAGCAATTTTTGGTTACCAATTCAAATTGCTCATCCAAAAAACGAGGAGGTCTTGATTTTTATCTGGTTGTTGTTAAAAAATTTACACAACGATTCCACCTGATAAAAGAACCACTATCCTTAACCTTTGAAAATCTCACTTAGTGTCGATTGTTGTTGTTGTTGTTATTATTCGAAATGATAAGAAATTTTGACATTATTAGTTTCTGATAATTAAAACTAATTGAAACCCTAGATAAGATATATAAATATTGTATCTAGGGTTTTTATTGTAGAAATTAAACAAGAGATGGTGGTGGTGGTGCTCAGTGAAAGGGGAGAAGAAATCTATGGATTCTGATCTAAGAACAATAAAGTAGGCGATGGCATCAGTGAGATAGTGGTGGTGGTGCTCGAGTTGAACTTAAGGTGGAAGAGGAGAAAAAGAGAAAAAAACAGATTTCAATGTTGGTGGTGGATGTGGAGTTAACCGCAAAACAAGAAGAGAGAAAGAGAAACAGGAAGATGAGAATGGAAGTGGAAGAAGATGGGATCGAGTTAGTTAGAAAATATCCTTTTAGGAAATTCAGAAAGGGGTGAAAAAATAATTTCTGCCTTATAACCCATTCAAATATTTGGGCAGAATAAGAGGAAAAATTGTTCTCGGGCACACGCTAATTTGTCACATGTAAAATTAAGTTTTGCGAATAGCAACAGGCCGTGAGTTATTGCGAAATTTATAACAGCGACAGAATGTTACTAAAATTTAGCAACAACATATTTTTGTTACGAATTAGCAACAGCGTTAAAACTGTTGTGAATCTAAGTTGATAATCCTTGAATTTGGTGTAGTGGTATGATGGGCAACAGACTGGACTCGTCTCGTTCTAAAGCTTTGTAGTTTCTGGAAGTATCAACAGAAAAGTGACCAAACTTCTTCCATATCCTTGTATATAACTTGGAATAAGTGGATAGAACATCAAAACCCCCAACACTCAAGTACCCGGGAAGAGTCATGCTCGAGTCAAAGTCAACATCAATACCTGCACCAGGATACTCAATGGAAGCACTACCCTCAACAAGCATGCAAAAAAAATTCTTCTCATGATTTTCAGTAGGGGAGAGGGTATTATCTACATCGATATCAACGGAATTCTTGTTCCTTCACTAGCAAGCTCAACTCTCTGATTTTGATCATTCTCCCCCTAAAAGTAGAGAGGATATGATCAAATGAGTCAGAACGTCTCAAACACAAAATTCTTGAGCATGAACCATAAAACTTGTCATACATACTCATAAACATCATATACAATCATTACAAAGTGTTATTCAATGGATTATATGAGTTGGAACAATCACAAGACGTTTTACAAAAAACGCCTCGGAAGCAATTTTCACTACCTCTCGGAAAATCTGAAGCTGACAACAAATGCTGATGAATATGGGCATAGTTTTTATATCAAAAGTTTTGTATTTAATTTTAATGAAGAGTGCTAAAAGGGAGCATCAATCGGACAAGTTAACTAAGAGTTATGGCAAAAACGGTTAGCGGAGTCAAGTCTCAAAACGGTCAGGATTTTCCCGGATACTTCCTGAGTTCTACTTTTCAATCGTTTTGACTCCCAAAACAAGCTCTAAACCTGGATTTCTTCCTTGTTTGTTGTATGAAATTGTTTTCTAATAAGAATAGAGGAGTCAATCATCCAAAACGAAGGTTGTATGAAGATTCTATGGAGTTTTTCCAAAGCACTATACTTCTGAAATTTTCTGAAAATGAAAATCTATGAATGCTTTATAAAATTAAAGCATGGTCATACTTATATGATAAACTAAAGGGGTATACATAGCTTATTACTATTACCAGGAGGGTAGAACTTACTTGATGAGGATCCAAGTTTGTGGAAGAGTCCAACAACATTTCCCCTCCATTGCTTACTTCATCATCAATAGTATCGGATTCAGGTTCTTCATGGATGTCTTTTGTACGTGATGTTTCTTCAAGCTCCTCCTTCTCAAACTCATGCCCTTCTTCCATACTTATGGTGTATCATGAATCCTCATAAGTGTCACCAGAGTCAATGCAAACACTTGCACTCATATACTACACCAAGACGAGAAAATATATTATGATCTGAAAATACACAAGAATTGAGAATGACAAGTGGAACACTTACGTTCTTGCGAGGGACGGTCTTAATTCCAGGAAGAATCATCCTTGGTCCTTGCCTTACAGGCTGGGGACTATTGGCAGCAACAGAAGCAATCTCTACCGGAGGACGAACAACACAAGTCTAGCGGAAAGAATGAAAGACAAGAATCATAATAGCCATGTTTCTAGAATTAAGAAGTCAGATAGAAGATTATTACCTCCCGAGCCGCTTCAATAATTAGCTTCCTCTTGGCCTTAGACGAACCCTATAAGTTAGGACCCCGAGCCTTGTCTACCTTAGAGGGGGCGCCAGTCATCACCGGAGATCTCGAGAGGAATTATTTAAAACGTCTCCTCTCATCATCCAGAAGCGTGCATACATGGTTGATATTCAAGGGTTCCTACCCCGAATGAAGAAAGGAATGCTTATTCCCTTGCAAGACAGACATCCAAATTCTTTTTTAATTCTCTAATGGACGGAGCTACACTGTGACTACGAGGTACTTCTTGGTCAAAACTCATATGACGAGCCGCATGATAGGTATTTAATTTATATATTTTTAACGCCTAATTTATATTTACTAGTATTTATAATTATACCAATTTTACCGTTTTATTGCTTTAATAGGTGGTTCACAAAAAATTCGAGTTACGAGCTAAACACGGTTAAAAGGGTTAATTGATGGACTTCGCTAGAAGTTTGTTCAGTCTGGCAAGTGAATACGGGATATAAATAAAGAAAGGGAGTTACTTATCTTTTATCATCCTGAAAGCAAATGTTAAAGAAGAGTAGGGAGATGGAAGGTGGACGGTATGGGGTTCTGTTTCGGGGATCGAGAACAGAGTAAATTGGTGGAGAATTGAGGTCAGAGACTAGTTTTGGCTAGAGACAAAATTTGTACAGAGAACAAAGTGGGGTCAGACTTTTCTTGGGTTCTAAAGAAAGTGGGGGACAAGGTTAGGTGGTGTAGGTTTGGTTTGTTAGCATACACGGACTTTTAAGAGAAGGTGAAATAAAGTGGAGCCAATACTTGTTTTTGTTGGCTGACTTGGAAAGAACAAAGGCAATTGAAGCGACGTGGAAAGAAGAGATTGGTTGAAAAACGTTGAGAAAATTGTAGGTAGGGGTTTAGAGCATATATAAATGACCAGGCGGATTGATTTTCCGGGAGACTTTTTCTTGGATTTGATTTATTTTTATTAGTTTAGTTTGTTTTATTATTTTATTCATAAATCTAAAATTCTAAAAATATTATTCTTGATTAGTTGATTGAGATATTAATTGCAGTATTGTCCCCGTTCCCTATGGGTTCACCCGTACTTGTCGTTGTCTGCATTGTAGACACCGCGATTGCGGTTATTATATATAGGGTAATCTAAAGTCCCATCAATTTTTGGCGGCGCTGCCGGGGAGCGGTTGTGGAATATTGTAATTAGTATTTTTGATTTTCTAATCGTAGTTTAGGTTTTATTTTTATTTTTATTTTGTATATTTTTTGTTTTTTATTTTATTTTTAGGATTTTAGTTCTTTTTGACTAGTTTTGTGTCTTAGAATTTTATTTCAGGTACATTTGGGGTTGCTCCTGGTCGTCTAGCTCAACAAAATTCTTCTGCTACAAAATATTCACGGGTTTCTGTCTTATGAGTTATATATTGAACGATTTGGACAGGTTGGACGCTCATTACCCTAAATTGTGAATGTTGATACGAGGTACTAGTACTGCTTTTCAAAGTGGGAAAATACTTAGTTGAGTTCTTTGAACTCTTCCGTTCCAATTATAAGGGTAGGAGCAATTATTTTTATTTTTATTTTATTTTATTTTGTATATATGGAGTCTGTTTGCATGATTGATTCTAGCACCAATAGTGTTAATGATCCGTTAGAGGCTTGCTTGATCCATTTTGGAGCCTACTACGATGAGGATAGGTATTTGGAAGAAGTTAATGTGTTGTTAGATTCTGTACCCGTTTTGGATTATGGAAAATGGCAACGTAAACCTGGTGATGATGTATGTGTTAATTCCGAGGAAACTTTATTTAAGTTTAACGACTTAGAGTTTGTTTCTACACCCCTAGACTTCCAAAAGTTACCTAATTTAGAGTTAGAATTATGTGCTTCTCAAGTTTTGCTGGATCACTTTGCATCCAAATACCCAGAGGACTTGCATGTTCCTGACATTGTGCATAAACCAATTGATATTTCCCCAATCCCAATATTATCCCCATATTTTTTTCTTTACGCACTCCCAAGTGTAGTAAAAACTTGGTTTGGGGGTAATCCCTTCTTTTTGATAGTTTCCGTGTCACCGTGTCGCCATAATATAATTGTGAAACTGTCATTTGTATATTGTATTTTGTGATCCCCAAATTTTCAGGATATTAGTGTTTGGGGATTCTTTATGTACATATCCAGTAGGTAGATTTTTATTTTCTTGTTTTTATTTTATTTTTAGGATTTTTGTTTATTTTTATTTTTGGTGTTCTTTGTTATTACTATTGTTTGATGTGTTACAGAGAACATTGCTTTTCTTGCGTCAATCAGGTGAGACGTTCCAATCCCTTCTCTTTGATTTATATTTGTTTCTCTTATTTATATTTATTGCATATCATTTTAAGTTGCACGGTTTGAAACATGGAGGACAATGTTAAATTTAGGATTGGGGGTAGAGTTTCTGAAAAATTGATGCCAATAAAAAACTCCAAAATTTAGAAACTTGTGAATTATTCAGGATGACACTAACCATTCTAGGTAGATGGAAACATAGCTCTTATCTATACGAATTGTGTGTGCCCAGCTAAATGGTCTATTCATATCTGAATGCACTCAGGTGTTAGAAATAACATGATAATCATTGAACAAGCATATATCAGAATCATCATAATCATATCACTTTCTGTTTTTATTTTTACAATTTTGTGTTTCTCTAAGTGATTTGGTGGGGCCCTAGTATTGCCATAAGGTCGTAGCTCGGATGCGTTATAATTTTAATTTTGTTAAAAAATAAAAAAAAAATAAAAATTGACACTTTGATAACAATACGTGTGTGTTTTCCCTTTCTCCGTCGCCTAAGCAAGCGTGGAATGCAGGATCCATGGGAACTATCATATAATCTGCTGAAAAGGAGCACGCGCTTAGATTCGAAAGATCTAATCATGAAGTCATTAAAAAAAATATGTATATAAATAATAATAAAAGTAGGAGCATCTGAGCCGGACTTTATACTAATATTTTGGGAAACACCGTTCACCTTGGTCAACATATGCACCATTCATCACTTCTATATTCATTTTCTAATTTATCCCTGTGTTTGAATTTGATTGATTTCGAGCAATGTGAATTTTTATCCAGTTTCGGATGTTCAATGATTATTTGAGTAGAGTTGCATTCTTATATGAATTTTAGTACGCTGAGTACAAACTCGTGTACAACAATTGGATTCATACAGGGTAATGATTCTTATAGTCGCAAAATTTAGTATGCCAACTAATTAGCTTGTTTAGTGTCTATCCTAAATCGTTCACATGTAGCTATAATTTGGAGTACAGGTTTTGTGGGTAAATCTCTTGTAAACCCTCATGAGACAAAACTCGTCCGCTAAGGCCACTTAGGGGTTTAAAGGCTTATTATATATGCTAAATGTAGTCACGATTCCTGCGAAAGTGAGTTAGGATTTTATTTTATTTTAAATTAGTTTTGCTCGAGAACTAGCAAAATATAGGTTTGGGGGTATTTGATAGGCACTAAATTTATATATTTTTAACGCCTAATTTATATTTGCTAGTATGTATAATTATACCAATTTTACCGTTTTATTGCTTTAATAGGTGGTTCACAAAAAATTCGAGTTACGAGCTAAACACGGTTAAAAGGGTTAATTGATGGACTTCGCTAGAAGTTTGTTCAGTCTGGCAAGTGAATACGAGATATAAATAAATAAAGGGAGTTAGCTTGTCTTTATCATCCGGAAAGAAAATGTTAAAGAAGAGTAGAGAGATGGCAGGTGGACGGTATGGGGTTCTGTTTCGGGGATCGAGAACAGAGTGAATTGGTGGAGAATTGAGGTCAGAGACTAGTTTTGGCTAGAGACAAAATTTGTACAGAGAACAAAGTGGCGTCAGACTTTTCTTGGGTTCTAAAGAAAGTGGGGGACAAGGTCAGGTGGTGTAGGTTTGGTTTGTTAGCATACACGGACTTTTAAGAGAAGGTGAAACAAAGTGGAGCCAATACTTGTTTATGTTGGCTGACTTGGAAATAACAAAAGGAAATTGAAGCGATGTGGCAAGAAGATATTGGTTGAAAAACGTTGAGAAAATTGTAGGTCGGGGTTTAGAGCATATATAAAGGACCATACGGATTGATTTTCTGGAGACTTTTTCTTGGGTTTGGTTTTTCGGGGGATTCTTTTGTTTTCTCTCTGCCGGCTACGGAGGATTGAAGAGCGATGGAGTATTGCCGTGACGGCCATTGGAGGAGTAGAATAAAAAAGAAAGAAGAAGAAGACTTAGTACCGGGTGACGACGGTGATAACAGTTTATTCTTCTCTTCTCATTATAATTTATTTTTATGGGTTTTGAGAAACCCATAGCCATGTTTTGCTAATTTTTATAGCTAGGGTTTTATGTTGAAACCATTAAAAGTTTTAGATCAATTAAATTGAATTATTTGATACAGACTATTTTGATTTGAATAGATTAATTCCATGATTTTATTTATTGATTTAGTGAAAAATTAGTTGTTGCTTCACCGGTTCTGTACAATACAGTAACCTATGTGCAGAATTAATAGGATAGCAAATATGTTTGTCTACTTATTTGATATTTCATGCTTGGTTAAATCCTTAGATGGGGTATGCTTAGAAGAGCCAGATATTATTTGTGAACCTATAATTAGTTTCGTATTATTTTCTCGCTAACGCAATTAGATGGTGTATGCATGAGACTTAGGCCGTTTTGATGCGCCATGCTTAGGGTGTCCCAGTGATATTTGCGACTCTAATACATATAATAGGTGATGTTGATAGAACGAACAATATATGAATATTCATGAGTTATGTTTCACTTCAGCAATTAAATAGAAATAGTGGTGGATACTGAAAACCCTGGTTACTGTTTCTTCCATTTGATTTATTTTTATTAGTTTAGTTTGTTTTATTATTTTATTCATAAATCTAAAATTCCAAAAATATTATTCTTGATTAGTTGATTGAGATATTAATTGCAGTATTGTCCCCGCTCCCTGTGCGTTCGACCCGTACTTGTCGTTGTCTGAATTGTAGACACCATGCGATTGCGGTTATTATATATAGGGTAATCTAAAATCCCATCACCGCACGATCGATGTTGTACACTTGCACTGAATAACCTTCTGAACAAAGAACAAGGATATAACCTGGAGTGGAGCTCTTCATGAATGCATTATATCCAGGAGAAAAGGCGTTAACCTGCCTCTTTAGACCTAACCAGAGAACCCCCTCGACCTCTCCAGCAAAAGTAGTTGATGAAAGTATATGCCCGTGCTCAGAATCCCAAGGCCTGAAGTTCACCTCACTCTGGACATATATCAAATCAGCTAAGTCTACATAGGTAATATTTCTTCTATTCCGACGGTGAATCTTTGGATATTCAATGGCTCCCTGCAAGTTCATAGGTTTCGACAAGGGCGCATATTTTGGGAAGTGCTCCCATAACCATGTTTGGAGACATGTGGTATGAATGCAAGAATCAATCTTCATGAACCCGTTAGAAATTTTCATGTCACGAGCCAATGAATCTGAGTGAGAATACAAAGAACCAAGAAACAATTTACCAAGGGGGAGACATTCACCACCAGCAAGTGTTACCGCCATAGGAACAACTGAGAGCTTTAAATTGCCAACGGGGAAGTCTTCAATTACATCTCTAGGGAACCAGAGTGTCAGAAACGCCACACTCTATGAAGCACCGATACGGATACAGGGATACGGATACGGGTACGGGATACTGATACAGAGACTCGTCATATTTTAAAAAATAGGGATACGTGATACGGTGGGATACGTGTATATCTATTGAAATTATATTCTGCAATAATAATTCATTCTAGTAAAAAAAATCACATAAAATAAAAAAATTCATAAATTTTAGTTAGAAATTAGAATAATTAAAACAAAACAACTATCTAACATCTCGCTCACCCATAACTTAACAACATTCTCTTCATCAAAGAACACCACTTCTAGTTCTGGCTCGTCAAAACATAGTAGGTCCAAGGAAAACTATAAATATATAGATTTTTTATATTTTTCCATCATTGATAGGTACAAATATCTATAAATATATAGATTTTGTATATAAAAATTTAAATATGTAGATTTTGTATATAACAATAGAAGTAAAATTATCGGAAGTATCACCTTCTAGAGTATCCCAGGGTATCTCCTACCCTTTTCGTTATAAAAAATGGATATTTTAAATGGAGTATCGATATGTATCCCCAGGTATTCCCAAGTATACGATACTGATACGGCGTCGATACAGATACGTCAACAATTTTGAAGTATTCGTGCTTCATAGGCCGCAATGGTCAAAGGGTCACTAAGAGAGGGATCATCCGCATCGGCTTTACCATTCCACCAATGATCGATCCACTTCACATAATATGCACCATTTCGACCCTTACCATGTTGGATATCTTCTATCTTCATCTCCAGAGCCGTGATCATTTGCTTCTCTCTAGCAGAATTTTCTACAGGGAGAGTCCCAGAAACCGGAAGCTGCAACAAACTAACTACGTCTTCCAGAGTAATTGTTAGTTTTCCCCAGGTGCATATAGCAGTATGAGTTGGTTTACACCAACGTGAAGCAAAGGTTAAAAGACCTTCAACATCCTTGAAGACCTGCAGATGATTAGACATTCTTACAGCATGAAATATTTCAACCTCTTTCAAAACCTTAACCACTGAAGGGTCACTCAGCATCGTTTTGCACCGTATCACCCACTTTTTCATAGGGACTTGGTGTGTCTTGAACTCCACATAAGAAGATACATAATCTCCTCTCTGCAAACAAAGTCTTGGGACAACTTCAGGAACAACACTCTGAGGGACAACGTACTTCTTAGATTTGGGGATAAAATTACCAATAAAACCAGAAGGTACGACAAGCGCTTCAGAAATATACTCCTGAAACCTATCACGAATATGAGGTACGCTCTCAAGAAATATAGTATCAGAAATTTCTTCTTTATTCTGACCAGAAGATGTGTCAACATTATCATCATGCTTACTAGTCATCTGCATCACATTCAAGTTCTTTATATATCAAAAAGGATTGAAACCCTAGTCTGCTTAAAATTAATGGCTTTCAAATATATATATATATATATATATATATATATATATATATGGTTCTAGTCGGTACATCAAAAAAAAACTAGGGTTTGCAAGAAAAGAAGCCACAATATCGTCAAAAAAATAGAGAAAAGGGAGGGACGCGCTTACCTTTGCTCCTAGCTGACAACGCATGCTCAAGGAATGAGTTTGGCTTGCTCCCGCATACCCAATAATGGACTTGCCCGAACTGTTGTGTCCACGAAAAAGCCAATTGCTACCAGTGTTTTCTTCTATTAAGCGAACAAAAAAAGAAATATTAGGCAGAGAAGCAAATATATAGGCGCCAACTTGAAAAGTCATTGCTCAATTAGGAAACCTAGAAAAGAGAGAAAGAAACGCGCCATCAACGTCTCCCTCTTGTCCGTGGCAATTTGGTCCTCTTGTTGGCGGCAATTTGGTACTCCTAGCAGGAACATGGGCGCCTACTACGCCCAACCAAGTTTCGCGCTAAGGGGTGCATATCTCAATATCCAAAAAGCTAAATATATTTCCTTCTACTCTTAAAATTTAAATTATGCATATATAATTATTGCAAGTATATTGTCACCATCTAGTGCTTACTCTGCAACATTAATGTTCCTCACTAAGTAGGGGAATTAATGTAGATGGTGAGTTTTTGACAAAGGCTAGAATTGTAAAGTTGTCCTCTGCCAAGCAGCAGGAATATAAAAAGGATATGTGCGTATTTATGCGCATATGCTTAACTCTATAACAAAATATAGAATATTTCATCTCTACTTATATTCCGCAAATGAATTAAGAATACAATTCTTTTTAAACATTCTAAACTAGCCTTGCAGCCTCCTCAATACTCATAATACTCATGCCATATCGAGTTGGTCTCAAGTCGTATAAATTCCACGGTTGAATTCCTTGAACTTGTCTCGAATGTGTATCGATGTTCCAGTAACATCTATCAAATTCGGGAATATCTAATGCTTATTCCTCAAAATACCCTTTAGTTTAATGCTTCATCCGCAACGAATGCTTCCCAAATTGCTCTTTTGGGCACAAATATGCTACTTTAGCACTTTGCTTGAATATAAGCCACAAATAATGCGCCACTCCTCTTAGATACGCCATAATCAATAAGCAATGCCATAAAAAATGCATTGAACCTCTGAGCTAGGCTAACCCTATCCTCTGCTCCTATTAGCGCCAAGTTAGCACTAGCTATTTGGCTTAGCACCACATAAGCACTAGTTTGCCACTTTAGCGCTAAAAGCGCTAATTTTCATGGTGCTAATCCTAGCACCTGAGAAGCGTCAACTAACCTAACATGGTGTTAGATAGCACATCTTGGCCTAATGAAGCCTTAGCTAGCGCGTCACTACCTTGGCACCTTAATCCTAGCACGTCACAGGGCATGTGCGTCCCTAGCTAAGCCTAGCGCGTCATAAGGCCCTATACGTCCCTAGCTAAGCCTAGCGCGTCACAAGGCCTATGCGTCCCTGTCATGCATAGCACGTCCTTAGTGCCTATCGCGTCCTAGCAGCCTAGTGCGACTCTAGCCTAGCATGATACGTTCCTGAGTAACGATCATAGCTAATGCACCCTTAGCTTAGCAGGGCCATATTTAGCGACTTAGCGACAAGCGCATTGACTCTAATGCTAACTATACCATCTAGTTGAAGTGCTAACTTCAAACCTCCTTGACACTAGCTTCATATCCCTAATACAATTAACATTCACTAAAAGCCATGCATATTGGTCTTATACCTGAGACGTTAGCATATTAGCCCTTTATAACTAAAATAGCTAGCATGTCATTATTTGCGCTAAGTAGCTAGTACTAGATTTGCTATCTACTTCCCTCAGAAGTACGCCCTTCTTCTCAATATTGGTCCAATATCAAATTTCATGTGAATTTTAGTAGGTTTCCTTGCTTAAGAAGCTCTTTACAACATTTGGCCTCAAATGCCTCTCAAACATATGCTAAGTTACTTCTGAGCTAATACTTAATCATTAAATGTGGCATGCTACTCCCAAGTAAGTACATGGCCACTGAACTTTCCGGACTCGACACTAATCAATCTGATTATCAATCCAGTGAGTTGCACAACTTGCCTCACAGACTTAGCAAGTCATTTGACTTGACTTGACTTGACTTAATCAAAACAATAGTGGCTTATGACTCCACTATTTCCATGAGATATCAAATACAACACATGGGGGGATTCACATTGGGGTATTGGTCTGGCGGTCTACGGCAATCGTGGGTGGTGGCACCACCTCCAAGAACAAGAAGGTAACAAGTAGTGGGCGGTTACAGAGCAATTGAGAGGATGAGGAGTAGTGGTCTGACAGGTCTTCCTTACTTTCCGGACATCACCCCACTACAATCATCACTTCTCCACCTCTCCCTAACTTCCACGAGTTACGAGAAATTAGTGTGTCTCCTTCGAACTATAAATAGATAGTTCTCATACATTCAAAACAGGACAACCAGTCATGAGAAACAAAACATACAGAATTAGCAATTCCTCTCAGAGAATCCTTTCTTCTTCACACACTTCTTATCACACTGATATTTCTCAACCTTCTTTGCTTCCCTCCCATAAGACTTACCCTAATCTTTTCCATATTTATAATAGAAGCAGGACGTGAACGGCCATATCTTGATTTAAGCTCGTCTAGTTCGAGCATAATCTCTCGAACCTACTTGAAAATATGATTTTACCGTATATTTTTTTTCACCCTAAAACAGAGGTTCCGAGGTTTATGGATAATCTTAATATTGTTATTTAATATATAAACATCATAATATTCATTTGTTATGCGCGAATCTTAACTAGATCGTTCATGGGGATTTTAGCGATTACACCAATAAGCCAAATACAAGGTTTATTAGGCAAGCACGTAACATTTACTCTGTAAAATTGGAGGTGCTATATGCGGCCATTTGTAACATCGCCACGCCTTCTAGTTGTTCTTCTCACTCTTTACCCAACAAGGTAGGCTTACACAAAATGTTGAACTCTTTTTTCCGCTTGGCTAAAACAACCCTTTAGTATGAACATATTTTACGATGACAAACTGGGGAATGTAAGATATTTCAGTAGCATCTATGGGGGTAAAGATGGCATTTATTTCACTTCACTGCTCTAATCTTATTTTTCATCCTCATCAATTTTTCAACCAATAGATATCTTTTTTGTTAACAATGGTGTCAACTCTGCTCTGCACTTCTTCTCCCTCCTTTCTGAAGAACAGAGAATTCTCTATATTCAATTCTCGCTTTAAACCCTTAAAACCTAATTTGAAGCAGCACTTAATCACTGTAAGAGCTCTAAAAGAAACAACCAAAGAAAATAAAGCTAACAACCCTTCTTCCCCGGAAGAAATCACTCAGAAATTCGGTCTTGAAGCTGGTCTCTGGAAGGTAACTTACTGCTTACCTTAACATTATCTTCTACCTCTTATGTGTCAATTGCTGTAAATTTTATACTGACATTCCAATTTGACTGTAAAGTCTATTCTGGTTTAATATTGAACCAAAATTTCAAAAAGGTTTGTAGGAAAAGTACCACATTCATGAATCAGTTTCATGAATTAGGGTTTGATTTTTCTTCAGTAACGAACTTTGAACTTGTTCAGGAAATCTGGATGATATAGATTTCATCTAAAATTGGTATTCATTGTTCAGATATTCAGTTCAAAAGGAGAAGAGGAGGAAAGCGGAGAGAAATCTAAAGGGGAACAAGCCAAGGAACTACTCACAAAATATGGAGGAGCATATTTGGCAACTTCAATAACTCTCTCGTTGATCTCCTTCTCACTCTGCTATGCACTAATCAATGCAGGTGTCGATGTTCAAGCATTGCTACAGAAGGTAAAATCATCTTATATTCGGTTGAACTTAACGAATTGATCATATTTTAGAACCAAGCAAGATCCATATTTCAGTTTATAACTTCCAATGCCTTCTAATCTTATTATGGACTTCATAAATATTCTAGGTGGGGATTTCAGCAAGTGAAACGGGAGAAAAGGTAGGGACTTTTGCACTGGCATATGCTGCACACAAAGCTGCATCTCCAATTAGGTTTCCCCCGACTGTAGCTTTGACTCCTATTGTTGCTAGATGGATAGAAAAGATAACTCGGAAAGACAAGTGAATTTTGAAGAGGGTACTGAACCCTTGAACGATAGTGTTTTTGTATACATTTAAGTGTTCTGTTAATATATTTTTCTTAAAAAGCAGAAGAAGAAAGGTTTCTTCTATAATGTCAATTTTCTTAAAGATTTTAAGGGCAGGTAATTCATATGCAGAAACTTATTAATCTGATCCAAGTGGGGAATATACTTTTCATCCTAAAGAAATAACAGGTGTTCAATTTTTTTCCCCAACTTTTCATACTGAGACCAAACTAAAACCCTGGAACGATTTGACAGTTGAAGATGGAAATAATGATAATTCAACTTTTCACTAGCAGATCAATCTCCTTTCAGTGAGTAGTAAGACTCCATTGTTTATGGACGCATGAGATTTCTGTAGGCTGTATCAGTGCAAAAAGCAAGAGATAATAATAGCAAATAAACAAGAGTTTAAATGCAACACCGAAAGTAACATCCTCATCCAATCTTAGTCAACCTAACCGAAAGTAACATCCTCATCCAATCTTAGTCAACCTAAACACTAGTTAAATTTAGCATCAGTATGATAGAGCACTAATATACATGGATCAACTTAATAGGACGAAAAATTTAAACATTATTGATCCCTCGACCACATGATCAAATACATTACTTACTGTACACAGAAGTAACAACATCCATCTTTCTTTCCCTAGCTACATTAACCTTCTATTCAAAGCATTTTAAGCTCATGGTGGTCTTCCACCGCTAATCTAGGGTTTGATCAGTGACATGCAATGTTCAATCCGGTGCAGGGTTGGACCACTGACATGTTAAATATGAGGAACAACAGGATAAGTTCTAGTATGAGTATAGACCTGAGATTCTTCTGATGATTCGGTTCATCTATGAGTAGTGTTAGTGGCAGGCGGTGACCCTACAGTACTAGATGGTGGAGTTTGCGACCGTGGAGTGCTTACAGCTGTCATCACAAACTCCTCAGCTTGAAGTGTATCCACCCCATCCCATTCAACATCAGCTAAAGGGGAGTTAGGGAGTGTATTAATTGTACAATGGAGGAAATAAAGAAATTATAAAAACAGGCTGAAGAATCACACAGAAACAAAATCGTGAAGAAAAGGATACGTGCTGATTTCCACATGTCTGTGATGCTTACTCCATGATCTGATATGAGCCAATAATCGGCATCTTGCTGAAAACAAAACAAGATTAGTAACATTTGTAGTTTTCTTCTTTTTTGATGAATAATATATGTAAAAAAATGGATCAGTTTGTTACAGAAATATCAGATAGTTGGCAAAATGAAAAGAAAGGAGGAGTCTACACAGACAAGAGCATTAACAGATTATTTATATTACTGCATGAGTGCATGTTAATTAAAAAAGATAGCAGCAGGTAACATCTGCGATACTGAACGCCCCTCACCTCACCTTATAAGGTGGTGGTGAAAGCATATAGATTTTTTGTGAACTAGTGATACATAAGTCTGCAAATTCTCTAAATAAATCATCACAGGGAAGATAAATAAAGAAAGGTCAGTACTTACATCGACATCTGTCGGTACAATTTTCATTATTCCACCCACAAAATCTTGTGAAGCATTGGGATCTGAGTACATTCTATTAGCATCTTGGCCTTCTAGTTCAATCTCCTTCCCCCTGTTCTCCTCGGTGACCATTGGTTCCTCCATGTGGCTCCCTGAACTTGATGCTGGTGGAACAATAGCAGGTGCTTCAACTCCATTCAGTTCTTCAAATTTCTCCTCGAATTGACTAAAATAATCAGGAAAGATGATTCTTTCAAATATCAATAACATATCAATCGATAAAGTAGATGCCATTCCATTACTGATCTAATGGAATATCAGCACATAATTGTTGTGTCTAAAATGTAAACAAGATCAGACTTGTAGTGTACAATCTGAAGATAACATACGTACCTGACAAGGTAAACATCAATTGGACCCATGGTGCTTCTAAGGACGATTCTATATCTCCTCTGTGGGTAGTCAACGGCCTGATAATTACAAGGATAAGTTCATCATGTGTAAAAGCTACAGGAGACACATTGTAAAAGGTGGACTAAATTTTCTTTCCAGCTGGTAGTTACCTCGTCGGGATCAGGAACTTCAAGAGTGGTTCCATGAGGAGCTTTAATTGCTATGAGAGTCTCATTCTGTTTGAAAGAAGAGATTCAGACTAATGACAAACTAAAGAGAGAAAATATGAGAAGTAAATGTTCAATCAAAAACCATCAATTAGCAAACAGCGGTGCCACCAAGTTGAAAGTGCTTAGTAAAAGTAAAGTAAAATAAATAAAATGAACCCAACCTGAAAACAGGGTAGACTCTTGATGTCCTCTTCGGTCACAAAAAGCCACCTAAAACAAGTGGAAAAGAAACATGAGGAATTGCCAACAAATATTTATTCTGATTTAAATAATGGGATTTAAACACAGGAGAGCAGGTTATTACTTTTGATTGTTTTCGTCTTCACTAAGGTCCCTCAATCTTTCTTGCATATATCTACAACAAACCAGATGCATCAGCTTAGCCCAAAGATACAGAAACAAATAGATAGAAGAGCAAATCTAGTTTAGAACCTTATTCTATCATCTAATCTGCGCTCCTCCATGGAAAGGTTTTCAACTTCTGCCTGCAGAGTAAGAGTAAAAGTAAATACCAATTATAACATCTATTTCAAGGAAACACCAAAAGACGATTATCAAAGTTCAGCATTCTCGGTTGATTAAATATTGCAACCGATTGTCCAAGGCAATTGAAACTGCTATGCACAGTGGAAGTCCCACAACAGGAGAATAAAAGCTGAAAAGCACCAAGACAAGGTAGCTGTGTCTACATGCCTGTAATAGAGTAACATTGTCCTCAATATCCCCTGACCTTGCACCATCAAGACCCCTAATCAAACAATCATTGTTCAAATAAATTATATAAACATTAAATGCTTACGCTTCTTCGTAACTATTTGTAATATTCTGAGAAGAATAAATCTTCAAAAATACAAAATACATTACTTCCAACGAATTCTGTTCTTAAGCTTCTTCTCTATGAGACCAATTCCTTCCAAAACATTTGTAATATCATATATCCGCCTCTTTTGTACCTGCATCAGCAGAACCTTTCAGTTCAGAACATTAGAAAATCACAAGACTGGTAGATTAGGTAGTAAAATGATCACCTCCAATGTATCAGCCGCATTGTTTAAATCAAGAATCCCATCTTCTGCATGTTTAATCAAATTTATGAACTTTTTCGTCAAGAGGCCTGAAAAGATAACACAGATTCACGTCATTCTCGCTGCATTGTCTTGTACCATCGTTGCTGCTGTATGAACAGCCAAGAGCTCAAATATCACCCAAAAGTTAAAAAGTGCCATCTAAGAGGAATCTAAACAATTACCTAGAGAGCTGTCATAACGGCATGTTCCAGCTGGAGTGAGGGGATTCCCAGGAGAACCTACAAATTCAACATAGAAGTATTTCAATATCTGTTCCTTCACTTTTTCACGTTTTTTCCCTTTCTCATCTCTCTGCCTTTTTTTCTGTCACAGTTGCAGTTTGACAAGGTAACGGAAATCGTAACTTGAAGTTCCTGAACCAGATAATTCGCTAGTGTCAACCCCACCAAACACCAACTAACAAACTAACTATTGCTTCTACAATTCCATTACCATTGGGATCAAAAGTATTTAGTGTTTAATCACCAAACCTCACCAGCATTTGACACAGGGGTCTGAGGCCCTAATCTGTTGTATTTTGAGGCCTTTGTCCTGTTGTAAACCCTGCCACCTTTTCCTGATACAGGTGTTCGAAGGGGGCTGTTAACAACTTCAGCAAAGCCAGGACTAGTGGTCCATTCACTAGATTCCGCTTCACACTCTTCTATTTCGGTCTTTCGCTTCATCTGTCGAAATTTTGATACATTAGCATCATACAAACATAAAACTCAAGACGAATAGTAACGTGTTACATCAAAACAGGATTATGACATCAATGAAAAGACACGGACCATAATCATAAGATTAGGTTAGGCTAATGTATCTGAAAATCTGAAGAGTATAACTTATAAGATTAGGTTTAGTCAAGCATTATAATTTAAATAATACGTCAAACATCTTCCTCAGCTTTTGTCTTAGCAGGCCACATACTTCAATTAGATTCTTGTAAATGCCTCTATTCCAAGAAAGATCAAATCTTCCATTTAAACTTTTAAAATTACAGCTTGTTGATAAAAGGTTTTGGTGACAAGCTTATCTATTCCACCTGAAGTGGTTTAAATATAAACAATTTTGTTATTCAGGGCATGCCTCTTTGAGCAAACTAATGAAGGCAAATGCACCCATGACCACACAAGATCCCACATAGCAGTTTGAAGGAACAGTAGAGTATCCCAAACTACATTTCTTATGAAATAATCCAAAAGAAATTACAGTGTTGCAAAGCTTGGCTAGAAAAGTATAATGTGCTTACACAATTCATGGATTATACCTGTAGAAAGATTATCTCCATCATACTCACTAAGCTTTGTATATGTTTCCACTTACAGACAAGGAAAAATTACATATCAATTATCTTAATATGTAATACAGTCTACATGTATCTAAGTTTCCTGCTCTCATGAATGTAGCATCAAAAGATTCCAAACATAGTACCTCCTCCCATCTGCGAGTCAGAGTCTTGTCTTTGGGTGTATAAAACCAAGAAGCAAGGAGGGAGAGTCTTAATCATGTACAACTATCATCATACCAGACTATTGGCCTAATTAAAACTAATAGAGAAAAGGCCATTTGTCCCTTGCTTCTCAGCCTCCATTTAAGCACACTTTGGAATAAAATAGTTCCTGAAAGATGCAAAGAAATATCATTTCAATAGAGCGGACCTCCTAAGAGCCTCCAGAATGTTCTCTGGATCAGTTGTGATTACTAGCCATTCACTGCATATTCGTCAACTGAGGTTCACCATACACCACAGTTACCCCCTTCAGATTGTTTTAAGAAGTAACATGATTTTCCTTTCCTTAATTCATTTAGCTTTATGTATACTCTTGACTGTTACAGTACCAAGGTGCCAAAACTCATTTCATAATGTATATAGCTCAGCAACAAATAACATTCCTCCAACCAAAAAGTAAGATAATAGTTTTTAATTGCTGCATATAACTCGTATCAGTGATCATTAACTGCTCAAGGTAGATTAGGTGCCACACAATGCATAAATGAAACAAACCTCCAATTCGGTCGAACAATTTCATTTTTCAGTAACTCTTGTGCTCAGCTATATCATATACGCAAGAAATATGGTTGATAACTTGGTTTGCTTTTAAAACAATAACGAGCTCCAGGGAGTATCTCAACAAGGTAACCCCAAAAACACCAGCAATTATTACTTAATTTCATCCCTCATAGTGCTTAGCAACCCAGGACAGATATCCTTAGACAGATACTAGAACAGTACGAAGAAATGCCCTAAAAATCACATTCCATAAGCTTTCGAGAAGCAAATAGATTTTTACCACTTCATCTTCTCAATTCCTATCAGATCAAACATTCCCTCACTGCAGCTCACTATATAAAAACGAGAGATACTAGAAACTAACCAAGAAACAAAGTGAATTGGTCTAATCCAAAAACCTATCAGCACTTCCTTGTACATATAGTAAGTAAAATTACTACAAATAGTCCAACTAAACCACAACTGTACCAAAATTTCACAATAACATAATCATAAAGCATTAAAAGTAAACCGATCTCAGCAGAAATTGTTAGGTTTAACTTATATTGAAACCTAAAATAGATGAAAAAACATACTTACAGGAGATTTAACAACAATGATTTCAACTTCATCATCATCAACAACTCTATGATTATTATTCCCAGTAGGAGAAGAAAATCTATGATAATCTTCAGAAGGAACAAAAGGCGGTTTCATCGATGAAAAAGGTAGGTGACGCTTCAAAGATTGCATGATCTGTTCTGACGGATGTGCTAAGCGCTGTTGATTCGTAGCTTGGCCTCCAGACATCCAAAATCCAAACAGTAATTAGTAGTCCTGTATCAAAATCCTCTTTTAGAGAACAAGACAAGATCAGATCGGTTTAGATCGGAATAGAGTCCTGAGCTAAGATCGGAGGAATAGGATAGAGAGAAAATTGAAGAAATTAGGGTTCAGGGTTGAGAAGGGAAGAGGAGGTTAGAGATGAGGATGAGAGAGAATGTATGGGATCTGAAGTTTTGGGGGGAGGGAGGGAGGGGGCGAGCGAAGAAACAAGGTTAAAAAGGGAGAAAACGAGGGAAGGAGGGAATTTTTTGTTTAGATAGAACTGGAGGGAAGAAAAAGAAAATATAAATAGGAAAACTTGATTATTTTTTTTTATTTAAAAATCATTTTATTTTTATTATGTTTGAGAGAGTACTGACAGAATTTAGTTGTTTTTTTCTTTTTTTGCTTATTTTTTGAGCCTTTTTTTATTTCTCAGTGCCGTGACACGTAAAAACAATGTTAACGCTTGGGTTCGAATAGGAGATCCCCCCCCCCCCGCCTTTTGTTATGGTTTATAGCTTTAGCCACCTCGTGATTTACTTGGCGCGTGTTCCCCGCCTCTTTCTTCAGTTTTTTCTGTTTGTAGACTCTCTCGTACATATGACATGACGTGACACACAATACCAAACCCTAACACAAAGACTATAATTCTAGTGTTCAATTTGTAGTAGTAAATTTGTGATGATTTATATAATTTATGCCCTTGGATCCAGACGTAATTTAGATCAATTCTGATAACAGTTTGTCTAGGTCTCGTGGGTTAGGTCGGAAAATGTACAAGCAAAAAAGATAAAAAAATCTATTCAAGCTTATAAATAATGCTTTAAACTTTCAATTACCCAATTATTATAGAACTTTTTAGCTTGGTTAATTTTATGTCTACTTAAATTAGTGTAAACCTACTATTAAAAGTTAAAATATGATCATTATGGAGAAAAAAAATTAAAATTTTTTTATCCAACTATTAATATTATTAACTAATATATTTAATTAATGTTAATTAATTTAAATATTAGTTAAATTAGTTGGTGATTCAAATTGGATTATAGTTAGTGTTAGATGGTAAGAGTTACAGTAGAGTTTTTTTCTAAATTTGAAGAAGAAGGAAAAAAACTTCAGGAAAACTAGGGTTTTGAGATTTTGGATGAAATTTGATTGTATCGACGTATATTCTAGTGGTGAAGAAGAAGTGAGTGCATCTACGTATCGCATATCGGATTATTATGCTTTTGATCCTACCGATTTTGGGTTTTTGTTGGACGAACGTGTAAACCAAATCATAGATGAGGATTTTAATCAAGCAAATGAAGATTCAAATCGGAAAAATGGAGATCTTAATGCTTCCAAACATCAGGTATACGTGTTAGGCATCTCCAAACGTGTATTTGTAGTCTATAATCTCCAAAAAGTGATTGTTTTATAAATTTTGACCTATTTTATGGCCTACGTGTTACCCAATCGGCGGTGATGATGACACTGTATCCACTAATTCCACCTTTTATCAGAAATTACTAACCAGAATCGACGGATATGGTCATGAACAACGACCGATTATGGTTCCGTTTTAGGGGAATCGGTAGGTCAAAATATCGATCGATGTGTGTTGCTCTATGTGCCAATTCTAGTCAAAAAATGTCCAAAAAAACTGCACTTTGTTGAATGCTAGAACGATACACAAGTCAGTTCTCATGTGCAGATTCCAGCATTTGGGGATTTTAAAAAAAAATCAAGACTAGGTGGAATCGGTGGTTATGAGAGGACCTAAAAACCGATTGTATAGAATAGTTCGACACGGTTGTTATCTGTCCGTCGATTCTGTTGCCTAATTTTTCGATTTATATTTTAGATTGTTCAAGCGGTCGACGACCAGCTTGAACCCGTGTCTCAGATGGGGCTTGATACTTCTGTCCACTACTACACTGATTTGGTGTGGGGGGGAAATGACGATGCAAGGTAATGGTTTGTGGACAAAGGCATGGAGATAAAATGCGCATTAGTCTTAGGCCGTAATTCGAGGCATGATCATTTAGAAATTTTTTACGACAGAAGTGGCAAGCATGAAAGTCACCTAGCAAAAGACAAACCTTATGTGAAGAGGACGTTGAGGGTCTACATAAGTAAGTCAAATAAGCATGATTGCCCGTTTAAGATTATAGTGAATTGACTCAATGGTGTATATAAGCTTTCTAAAGTGAGCAATGGTTGTCATAATCACAATGAATGTTAATTGAATTATTCGACACCTCCTTAAGTTTTTTAAAGTAAGTTATTTTTTTTATTAATTAAATAAAAACTTAAAATTACATATTAATTTAAAATTAGGTGATACTTAGACCTAATATATTTAGACCTGGATAACATAGTACTAATCCCCGAAAAACAGATAAATCTTCTTTTATTTCCCGGTATGAGATCAAGTTATACTTGCAGCTTCGAAATGACGAAACGGTTCACCTTTCTATTTGGTATATTCATCTTGCGCTGCGAACCTGTCCCATTTGTGTCTAGATGAATCTCGTTGTACTTTTCACACAATCTTCTAACCATACTCGTGCTAGAAGCATAATACTCTTCCCCATAATCTAGAGGTGGTTTCTTGTACTTATCGTCCGACTTGGGCATGAAAGGACCCATTTTAACAAGATTCCGGAAAAGTTTATGAGGGGGGTCATCTTCCGGAAGATACAACACAATGTAAAAACTTGTAACCCATTCGGTGTCTCTCTTAACATCTGCATTTATTTCCTTTTGTTTGATTCGCTCGTTAATTTATTTGGCGGTTCTTTTGAGTATCTCTTTTTCCATATCTTCAATTGATTTGGTAGTTGATGAGGATGTGTTAGAAGCTCTTTTGAGTATATCTTTAATTGATTTGGTAATTGGTGAGGATGGGTTAGCCATTATGGTAGGATTTCTTGTGAATGATGGAGAAGGATTTCTTGTGAATGAAGTAGTGTTTGATGGAGAATGGGTTATCATATTTATATGCATAAAGGGTCAACGACTATATTTTTTTTAAAAAAAACTAGTCGTTGAGCCAAAGTTGGACCATGTGCAATGAAAAATAACACATAAGGCGTAATTAAAACTTTAGTTCAAAAACCAATTAAACCTTATAGTCACTACAATCCGAACATAACAAGTCATTCTAAATAAAAATAAACTATTGTTTTAGATATAAATAAACATCCATAAACTAAATCATTTTCAGCATCCTCTTAGTTATCAGCTTTAGCAGCTTCATTAGCAGCATCTGCCATATCAAAATCCCTTCGTATATCAATGTATTTGCTTCTGATTGTTCCAACTCTAATGACCTCGCCAAGTTCATCCAAAGAGAGCTCTCCAAGAAGCCTCAAAAGTTGTTCCAAATTTGTTTCTCTTCCAAAATTAAACTTATATAGGTTTCGCAAAATAGTTGGCTTCGGCTTTCTATACACATCACTGTCACGGACTTGCGTGTAATCGCTACTACTCCTGTCATTGTTCTCCATGTCTACGAAGAATAAATTGAAGAAAAAAGATAAGTATGGTTAAAGAGAAACAAAAATCAACAATCACTAATTCAATTGACAACAAAATCAGTAAATCCCAAAATGAACTTAACATAATCGGTGGTTAAGATAATATTTATCCACCGATTCTAACATAAAAGTGAATAAAAAACGAGTAAGAATGGATCGTATACAGAATCGTTGGATAAGACATATCTTATCCAATGATTCTTATTTGAGAAAAGTAAAAATAAAATAGCATAATCGGTGGATACAATATGTCTTATCCAAGGATTCTGGATATGTTATTTGTTAAGGAAGAATACGAAAATAAAACAGCGGATAAGCAGGTTCTTAACCAACGGTTCCAATCTCAGAAAAGTATAAATAAATGACAAGGTAGAATCGTTGGATATAATAGATCATATCCAACGATTCCCATATGAGAAAAAGTAAAAAAAAAAAAAAAAAAAAAAGAATCGTTGGATACGATCTGCTATATTTAATGTTTCCCGATATGGTAATTATTTACGATGAATATGGCATGGACTCGTTCGATGTGGATGTAACATATCCACTGATTCTGATGCATGTTCTTCATGTTCATGAAGATCATACCAGAATCGGTGTATACGATAGATCCACATTTGACGATTCTGGTAAAAATTTAGGAATTTGATTCACTAAAAGTAAGATGTAAACACTTAGATCAATGAAAAATGTTATTAGAAGTATTGGTTTATAGAGATTTACCTTGTAGGTCGAACGAGAAGGGAGATCCGAGATTGTTTTTGGAAAAAACTGATATATAAAGTTTTTTTTGGTTTAGAGTTTTGATAGATTTGGAAATTAGTTAAAAGGGGAATTTTTTTCTATTTATGTTATGATTTTAGTATTGGGGTTAATTAATGAGTAGATGGTAGTTTTATGTTTTTGATAATATCTAATTAGACACCTCTTATCCTACTCTCTAGTTGGGAGCAAAGTTGGGTAGGCTTAAGACAATATGAGTAGGTCCAAAACTAGCGAGGCTTTTTAAGTACTCGACTGCTCTTACTTCTTTAATGCTCTGCAGTGGTATTTTTGCTTGTATGTTAAAGACGGGGCCTTCTAATAAAAGAAAAAAAAAACTAGGGGCCGTGATGATGTTCATTCGTAAGTTCTAACTTTTTCTTAAAGCAATATGTTCTAACTTGGTATCTTGATAAGTTTGGTTTTGAAACAATAATATTATTTATTTATTATTAGATTTATACACGTCTTACGCACTTAGCGTAGTAGATTCTTCTGAAAATGTGTACAACGAAATTTGTATATAGTGTCAGAAAGTAAGAATTGTTAGTTTTGCTAAAAACAACCGTTGAAAGTAATATCGCTACACAAAGTTTTTAGCACATCAGGGCGGTATCAAGCATGTAAAAGTGTATTATATGAAGCATCAAATTTGTTGTGAATTTTTCACGTTGATCCCTTTGTGTTATAAGTTATTAGACCCTATAATATACCTTGCATACCCGTTTAACATATATATATTCATGAATATTAGTTAATTGGTCTTCAAAATAAATATCCTTGTCAACTCGTGCAACAAAAGGGAAAAAAAAATCCCAGTGGTATAATGGTTGTGGCACACTCTCGTGTATCAATGACTTTCTTGGTATGTGGAAACTGCATACCACTATGAAGTTGAAGTTGATCGTTATACCCATATATTAACCACTGAAACATAATTTAAAATAAAAGTGTAAGAGCCCAAATTATATTAATCCCGTCGTTGTCATAACTCACATAGTCTAAATAGCGTTAGAGTAAAAAGAAAATGTTAAATAAAGTTTTTGTTTATTCTTGCCCAACGATGTTTTTTTTTCTATTTAAAAAAAATAATTAAATGTTAAATAGAGATTAAGATATTTGTGGTTTACTATGAATAAAATATTTTTGTTTTTTTGTCCAACACGTTTTTTTTTCCCATAGCCGTTTATTAAAGACGATTAAACGTAGATCGCCGATCTGAGGTGTTTTTCACCCATTGTAGGTGACGCTGACCCGATACAATTAAGTATAACGTGTAAAAGAAGTGTAATAATTTTTAAACCTAATAGTTATTAGGAGAGTGGGTTTCCTTTACTTTGGAATATTTGTACCAATCAAACTTTGCAAAGTGTCCTCACCAGAATTGCCGCATCACGAAAGGCTTATTTCATCTAATAAGAAGTGAGGGTTTCATCACCGCTTAATGCGAAAGCTTTATTTGTCTAGACCTTTAAGTGTTTAAATAAGAAAAAGGTTAATTTGGAGTGATCTAGAAAGCACTAATGGGGACACGACATGATGTGGACATAGAGACGCAGCAATATCTCAAATAACTAGGATGTGGACAATTATTTCATACTAAAATATACTCTCTTCATTTCATAAAAGTTAAGTTATTTTAAGTTTACACAATTTTTAAGGAAATAAAGAGATACTTTTAGGGATTTTTTCCAATTATATCCTTATGCATAACAAAATTTCAAAAATTAGAAATATTATACATCTTAAACTATGACACAGATATTTGTAAATTTTATATCGTTGAAAAGCATTTTAAACACTTACTTAATGAATATAAACATGACTATCAAATTATACATATTTCTTATACTAAAATTTAATAACAATAATCAATCAAAAGTGTGATTTTAGAAATATTGTCTTGTTTAATGAAATAGGTCAACTTTTGTGAAGTACAATTTTAAAATGAATAGCTCAATTTTTATGAAACATTGGGAGTATATATATTATGAATATGATTTCCCAATAATACTAATAAATTGCTGATAAAAAAAAATTTATGTATGAATAAGTATATATACTAATGTACAACCTATGTACAAAAAACTCGGACATTATTAGTACACATTTGACAAATGCATATGGTGTCACTAATATGCCTGACGCGAAGACGTACATGTCCAAACAACGGGCGTAAGTCTGATGCAGACACAGACCCAAAACAGGCGTGTCTGTAATAATTGTTCTAACTTCTAATCATATGTTTTCATCGGTGAGTTCGTTTTTGAAAGGTATGTAAATAAATGGTTGACTTTCTAGATGATAGTAAATGATGTCTCTAGAAAAAAGTCGATACTTAAAGTATGCCTTTTATAATAATAACAAATGTTAAATGTTATTGTTGTAAGACTATATGCAAACAACAAAAATGTAATTCATGTTTTACCATTTCTGTTGGTTAAACTTGATCATACGACGTGCGTGCAAAGATGAGAAAAATTGACGGATAAATATTAACAGACAAGTAGATACTGGTGTTTCGTATTGCCTGTCCTTCTACCATATGATCCATGAAAAAATTATATAAAATAATACCAAATTGATTAGTTCTAAAACCGAACCGAACGATTATCCAATGGTAATTAATAGTTTTAGATTATATAAAACCGGCTTATCTCAGTTCGGTTTTAGTTGACATATAAAAATGAACCGAAACCATCGGTTAAAACCGATTAGTCCCAAATGAAATAATAAAACCTTAAACCTAACACATCACTTCACTATCTTTGCCTTTCTTTATGTCTTATTTCTCTTTCTCACTCACCCTCTCTGTTAACCATACGTAAGACCACAACCCATTCATATCTTTTATCACCTTCGTGGCTTTTTCTCTCACCACCACTATAAGATTGCTTATATGAGTCTTTGCCCAATTCTTTCCCCCAAATCTATCCAAAACCTTAATTTCTCTATAAGACGATCTCT